>JAJSRW010001779.1:0-25521 GCA_022414725.1 Microglena sp. YARC
CACATGAGAGAGGCGCACACGCAGGTCTCCGTCATATCCTTTAATGGACGTGTCCAAGAAAGGCGCCTCTGCAGGCCGTTACCTCTTACCCAATTGATCTCCTGACTGTGTCGATAGCTCGATCTGATCGTTGTTATCCTGCTGCTGTGCTTTGCTGGTTGTTTCCTAGAACTTGGCTTAAGAACTTGTTCATGCTGCCTTTTGCTTCTGCGTATTAGGTTTGACTGATGCTTTTGCTTTTTTGCCAACGAGTATTGATCTTTCTCTCTACAGATCGGACAACCCTGGGCCTTGAGATAGCTCAAATTGACCCTCCGGATGCCAGCAGTGACTATATGCCCCCCTAAAATTCCATTGACAAGTGCGAAACTAAGTCCCCCTTTACGGAACCAACTTATCACAGTTTATTTCTTGTACAACCAATGACCAGTTCATTCGTCACACCTGACCTCACACCTACCGGTTGACCTCTGAAACCCATTAGGGTCAGAATCAGCTGAAAGACCGCCTGAATGTAAACTTGATATATTTTGCCCTTCACTCTCTGTATTTAAGATGCCCAAAGGATAAAAAAGAAGATCTTCTTCAACTCATTTGATTAATGGATTTCGCAGGATCATCACGATGACAGACCGAAGATAAGGAACCGGTAAAGAACAAAAATAACTATTTACAGCGCGTGCGAACAAAGAACAACCTATCGAAGAGAACGTCTACGACTGTCATTTCAATAACATCATCCCGTATCCAATGTAAAAACAACTTCAAACGTCATTCATCCACACAGCGGTGTCAAGGGAATTATGCTTATCTTACCGTACAGTCTCGGTCGTCTTCGCCCAGAACGGGCCTTCCGCATTTCGTGGCGAAAAACCGTGAAATAACGTGTTTATGCTCTTCGACCACACCTTTGACAACCCGGCCCGGTTCTTGAACCGTTCCTGTATTCTGCATGTAATTCTCAAAAGGTCAGCTTGAATGGACATAGGTATGATTCAAAAAAATGTCCCCCTAAACACGCAATACTCACATTTCAGAATACACACCGGGTTAGTCACGACTTGTCCCGTCCGTCTATCATGATCCTATTAGCATTACAGGCGATGACTCTCTCTAGGCCAACTGCGGCCGATGCTTCCTTAGTCAATTGACAGTTAACGCGTGCGAGTTTGGTTGATGATGCCCCGAAAACGTTGTCTCTATCACTTCGACGTGCGTATCTAGCGTGACGTACATTAGCCGATGCCGAAGCTACCCCAAACCATTTCCCCCCCCATTTTGTACACACGCAATGCATCTCCTTTTGACGTTTCCGAAGATAGAGGCGCCATCGTCTGCATTAAGTGGCGCTCCTCGTGTCTGAGTGGAAGTTCACTTCGGAAAAGTGCCAGCAAGGAACCTAGAAAAAGCCATAGCGGGGGCTGTGTTAGGCGACCAATAGGACTCAGTATAGGGTTTGGTCTCAGGAACATAGCGTCGTGACTAGACCAGCTCCCGTCATCGACAAAGCGCTTAATGAACATGTAGTTACAACGGCAAGATCTCACCAGCCACCGCCTTGCAAGTCCGATTCATCACGGGGTAAGATGAGGTATCGTCCTTCGATGGGGATGCATGCTGCGGCGCACTGTACCGGAGTCCCGACGCTGTGGTACGTCCTACGATGAACCACCCGGCAATAGATCCGGGTGCCACCGCCTCGTCGGCACGCACGAATGTGCCAATACGCACATGCTGCACCGTTTTCATGCACATCGTCAGAATCACACCGATGCCATACCACACTATCTATGAATATCTTATACCAGTCAATACCGGTACATCTTTAAAGCATTTTGGGACTCACCGGAAAATCGGTGATTGACTGTCTCCTCTCCTGTACTACATCATCAGTCCGTTCATTTTACTTTCTGGCCTACTGATAGAAAATATAGCAGTCGCCCTCTCTCATCATTGCCGACGAGATATGGTGCGTCCAATTTTTGAACTTCCTCTACCAATATTTTTCCGTAGCATCCAAATTCGATGTACATCGCTTCCCACGCCTCCTGCTGTTGTGTTCGAGAACGCGGGCCGGTCCTATTCGTCGTCTCTGACCGCAGGATGCATGAGCTGTTGACGGAGTGCGCGAAAGATACTCTATGCCGTTGAAGGCTATCTTCGCGAAGTCCCTGCCAGCGCCACGAACGCTGGTGGCGCGAGATGCATTGCGTGTTTCAGGTGAATGAAATACCGCCTGGGACGCGATGTGGTGGTGTAACGCCTCTTGGTGGTAATGGGCGTGCGCATCCCTGCTTTCGACCTTACGGCGTCGGCCCCCTTCACACATCGCTGATCAAGTGGCGCGCGTTCCAGTTAGGGCAACGAGAGAAGCAGAAGGTGCGGCGTGCGTGGCGAAGAAGCGTTGGGTGTCTGGGTGCAGAGTCGGCGTTATCATGCCCATATTTTTTTTCGTACCTGCGAGACGGCTGGCTGCTCCCAAAGAGCACGACGAAGGTGAGCACATGATTCGATTTGCGTGACAAGTGGGCCAGGTGTCGATCGCTCGGAAACTGCGATGACCGACGAGTTCCTTCCACCATCCTCTCGCCTCGTCAATAGAGCCCGCGTTCCGCCGACACCTTGACCATTCGGCGTCCCCTTCCATGCACAAACCGAGAGTTCCAGTGTGTCGCAGACGCGGAGCCAGAGGGGCACCCAAACCCTTCTTCACGGGACATGTCTAAAGAGTCGCAGAGCTGCTTGCCGGATGTCGGCCCCCGTCCCTGCTCTGGACTCCTACAGTCGGCGGAACAGTAAAATGAAACATATATCAGATGGAAAAATAAATGTACGACATCGCCGTCTTTTAGCAAAATGGCGTAAGAATGGGTCGCTGACTTGGGTGTGTTAAAAACTTCTGTGTTTACGAACATCAGTCGTTATATACTCTGTGGAGGTGGAAAACGCTTTTGGTGTAAATCGAAAACGACGTGAATTTGTAAGCAACCTTTTTGAGACGAATAAGGATTTGTTAAAATCGTTTTTATATTGTCAACTCAATGCACAACCGCAAGAGGCGTTGTTGCTTTTTTCAAAAGTACTCACAATGTACGATTATCAACTAAAACAGTGTATCGTTTCATAAAACTCATTGGTTTTACAAGAAAAAAGGAGCAAACTCCGATGGACAGTTGCAAAGGGGACTTAGTCTCCACTTGTCAATGAATTTTTTGTAGTAGTACAAGGAGACAAATTCAATGCTGGGAAATTTAGTATCAGTTGACGAATGTGGTTTAGTGAGCGTCTCAAGCCACATTATGGTATTTCCCCTGTAGGAAACCTTGTTATCGTTAAAACTACTGGTGGCTGGGTACACCACAGTTTGTTGATGGCAGTTTTTCTAGATGGTAGGAAAGAGTTCGTTTGTGAAGAAAAGATCTGTGAAGAAGACGGACTTCGTTGCATTTATTGAATCATTGAGTTTGTGCAATAATTCATGTAGTAATAATGGACAATGCCAGTATCCATAAGAAATTGCGTCCTCAGTCACCCCGTTCAATATTTGTTACACACCTCCTTACAGTCCAGAATTCAATGCTATTGAGCTATGCTTCGCTAAAGTGAAGAGAGACTTTCGTCGTTTGAACTAACATACCGAATGCAAACAAAGACGCACGTGTACTGATATGATTTCCTTAGCATTCGGCAACTCTCACTGATAAAATTATTATGGGTTGTTTTGAAAACGTTTGGAACACTTATGTGTAGTCAAAGCGGTCTGCTGACGTTATTGATTATGAAAGATGGCGACAAAACCCTCCGACAGTCGGCGAAATTGAAGGAGCTACTGAAATTGGCTGAAGTACCATACTCGTCGAAGTCCAAACAAGGACGATTCTTGTCCGTTTATGCGAAGACAATGGTCTCATCGCCAGGACCCCCTCCAGAATACAGACGGTGGAAAAAGATGTGTGTCGTGTAAATGCGCCTGAAGAAGGCAATGAGTCTTGACGATGAAGAATTCGGTAAGTTTAGGGAGCATGTGGACCAGCTCGTCAATGTGGTGAGCCGCATGTTCACGGCGGTCCAGTCTGGTGCTTGACTTTCCACATCACGAGTCTATTAGAGAAAGGTCTGGATATTCCAGACCTGTACAACATGAAAGATACCTACTGGAAGGAGTTGGCTCCGTATCGGGGGTGAGACGGAATCTTCCCTGATGAGGAAAGCAAGATATCGTTAGCGAAGCTGTGAAGGACTCCATCGGCGGATGTAATTGGTAATGACAGACGCTGACTACATCAAGTCTTATCCGATCTATTTCCGATCAGGTATCTGAACTATGCAGGTCACACATTGAGCACTGTCGTGTCAAACAACGCATGGGTCTTTGATACCACGTCTGGCCAGACTCACTGCCACCACTTTAAATTAAAATTAAATGCCCCGAAGACGCTGGACACATCGAAGATCATTCGGGGATACGACGTGATGCAGGCCTATTCAGCAAAGAAGTCCAAAACATGGAGGGATGGCCAGAGTCTGTTCAAGAGTGGTAGCGTGTACGTCAATGAAGTTAGGGAGATGCTGAGTGTTCCAGATGGAAGTCGAGTTTATGATAACTATGGCAAAGACATGGACTTTCCGACCATGGTCCGGTTTAATTATTGATACAGACACGGTTGGAGATATGGATGCCCACGTCGTATCAGATTGATGCCCATCTTCAATGTCCAACGGGTGCATGTTCGCCTTGACCTGAAGACCCTCGTGAACCTGTTCAGGCACATGTTCGCCCAATGACCAGAAGCATCGTTGAGCTTTCCAAGTGGGAAAGACATGTAAGAATCCCGACAGCTTCATGTTGCCCCAGAGGCCTGCACAGAAGAAGAAAAAATCATGTTGTCCTGGTGTAATGGGATGCATACAAGTCGGTCCTGAAGCAGTACGATGATGATGTTAAGGATATCAAGGCTACTGACGAGTACAGACATGCAAAGGGTTTTTGTATGACACGCTTCGTGAACGCCCCCGAAAAAAAACAGTCGCAGGTTCCTTCTTCAGAAAACCACCTGTCAAGAATGGGTGGGTTTTCGACTGCAGCATCTGTTACTGACGGAGTCTCTTTGAGCATGCAGTACAGCAAGACAGTACATTGTCCTTGTCTCAGATCTGAAGAAGACCTGTAAGAATCCTCGTAAAAGAAGAAGGTATCAAAAGATCGCAGAAAAATACGACGGCTCACTTAAAACGATATTGCCCGATATGGTATCGTTCGTCCTGGGTGTGGACCAGGACGGAGCAACATCGCTACAGGTACTACGTATTTGGTCAGACCGATAAAAATTTAAGACATGGAAGCTGACACGTGGTGCATTTTACCCACAAGTCGGTCTATCAAGAAGCAGACAAGGCAGAAGGAACTGCGTTTTTGCTGACATGATTCCTATGTGGGAGTCTCTGCGTGGAAAATGGCAGCAGCTTTGAGGTACATCGAGGACGGATAAGATCTCCGCGTACTTGTCAAATTACGCTAAGTTTTCTGACGAGTGGTGGTGGAGATTGGCCTTTGCTTCGACGCCGAGAATCCCGTGACAACTTCGCAGCGTTACATTCGGAAAACGAAAGGTCAAGAGACTCTTTCTGGGCGACGGTATCAAGCGGTGCATGATGAAAGAACTTCCTGATATGAAGGTTTGCGTGGCCTACGGATCTGCCATCACGAAACTGAAGCCTACTGGACCGCGAGAAAGTTGCAGTTCCCACTGGGGCCATGTTCGCAATCGTGTTAAAAGAATTTCAAAGAGGACGTTTCTGTGACAGATGAGTTCAAAACGACTCTCTATGTCGTGGGAGACGGGGTAAAGAAAAAGAACGTGTTTACAAGATCCCAAGTGTTTGTTCAGCAGACGTGAAGCTTAGGTTGGGTGTGAACGTTTTGGTCACACGAAATCGAAAACGATGCCAAAGGTCGCTGATTGCGACCACTTAGGGGTAAGGTTGTACCAATAAACGTAAACGCGCACAAGAGAAGCACAGGAGGGTGGCTTCCCCACTTCCCTTGTCGATTCTCAAAAATCGATCGAGCGGTACCCAGAGGTACGAGGACTGCGATTCTCTCCAGAAACATGCATTTACTCGGACCTGGGATCGCTCTTCTGCTCTCACAATCGCAAGGCCTGCACTGCATGGAATTGATGGGTCTAGGACGACCTCTTCCATTTGCCCACAGCAGCTCTGTTGTTGTTGATGAATAAAAACTCGTATTGTTGTAGACACCACTCGTTGTACCCCTCCGGTGTTGTCGCGACAACATTAGGTTACACCGCAAGGTGTACCGTACACTCCAAAAAGCGGTTTCATTTTAGTATTCCGTCGAGTGTATGTAATGGGATATTCCACGTGTAATTTAGGGGTAATAATACCCGTTTCCGCATATGTGAGCCAATGCATGCTGTGAACGGGACCTTTTTGCCATCGATCCACACGAATAGCTTGGACAAGTCGTCGCGCTGCATGCGTGCCCCGCGTCTTGCCAGCATGTCCGACTCGTTTTCGAACCACATGACCTGGAACCCGGTAATCGAATCGACGGGGTGATTCTGCCGCTCCACGGAAATATCTGCGCGCCGGTGATTCCCTCCTCGTTCGCGCGTGCCAGGACCGCTGCTTCGGCGTCGTGCAGCTGTCTCGCCACGCCGGAAACGGTCGCGTTTTTGTGCTTTGTGCTGCGAGTCTCCAGGAATGGGCCGTCCACGTCGTAAGTTTTGTTTATTTTTGATTGTTGTTGGGATTTCTTCGATACCTTGACTGCGCGGAGCGCGCACAGGCTGCGCAGTGTGTCCTCATCGGACAGCGGTGTGCTAGGTCGCTTTTCGTTAGGATCACCGTGATCGAATATATGTCGTCATAGCAGCAGGTGACAAACAGTGTGTCCCCACTGTAAAATGCTCGTCTGTACGGTATCCTTGCCCTTGCTTGCGCATGAAGGTTTTAATCGACAATGACCTGGACGCGTTAGACTTTGCTTTTTCGGAGTCCAAGAAAAGCCCGTCCAGTCCTGCGATGTGCTGCAGGTGCTCGCGGATCGCCTTTGTGTCCAGGTCGACGCCTGCGGGTGCGCGCACGGCAGACACGCTCTCATCGTTTTTTATCGAAGAGTAATACGACCCGCCGTACTCGGGGAGGACCTTTTGACGGAAGGAGCGTTTGCGCACGCGGGGAAGAAGATAGAGAGACGTTGAACTCGTGCTCAACACCGAGTCCCCACTGCATTATATGTATTGTTATACACTCGGACAAGGGAATTATGTTACGTAATAATCCTGTCAGCTTGTAATTTATTTGGCCTCTCAAGAATTCCGGGGAGGATTGGGTACATTGTGGATGTTAATGTCTGCATTTACAGTCGACGGAATACTAAAATGAAACCGCCTCGTAGAAACTACTTTCGAGAGTGCAAGTACCATTTTACTGTTCCGCCTACTGTATCGATCTCTTTGATGTGCTGTCCAAGTGCGTCAAAGCAGTTACACTCAGACCGGTCAATAATGTTACAGTATATTGAATCAATTCCAATTCTCTATGTACAACTTGGACAGACGGTCGATTGTTGTACACATGTACACATTGCTGCAAATGTTGAGGAGAGTGCAGCGGTGATATGTCGTCCACGTCGGTGTTTCGAAATGTCCAAGTGAATCAACGAAGTGAGTCCGGAAAGCCGGTGATATGTTGCTTAACAAGTTGATGTGCGCCATGTTCAGATGAACCAATGAATGAGTGTTCCGCCAACTCTATCGATCTCTTTGATGTGCTCTGCAAGTGCGTCAAAGCAGTGAGGCCGGAAAGCGGTGATAGGTTGTCCACGTATGTGGACGATATGTTTAGGTGCGTCAACGAAGTGAGGCGGGACAGCGGTGATATGTCTTCCACGGAGGTGTACGATATGTCCAGGTTCGTCAACGAAGTGAGGCGGGACAGCGGTGATATGTCTTCGAGCTTACAGTTGTTCTCAAATAAAGTGGGACACTTTATAATCATCCAGACTGCAGATCGTTGCTTTTGGGCAACGTTGGGGGGTGCAGAAGGTGAAGAGGTTCTCGAAGATATTCCGAGTAGCCTCTTTGGTAAACCGTTCAACCGTCTGTGTCCCCATATCAGTATCAGGGGGTGGGGGTGGGGTTGTCGAGGAACTTCTCGGCGCGTCTCGGCGAAACGCGAGAGGACGCTCTCTCCCAAAGACTTGGTGAAGTGTAAGCATCAGGATGTTTCTGGAAGCGTTCACATCGCGGTCCCAAGTCTTCCCGCAGTGAAGCATACCACCGCTCTGTTGGCGTGGCGCTCCGCTTTGACTGCTTTTGCAGTGGAGAATCTTATGAATCCGCTTGCGTCCTTCTGTACATTCCAACCTGTACCGTCTTGCTTCTTACGATGAGTGAGTGCCACCATGTTGCAAAGGTGGTTCTCACAGCAGCTGCATCGTTGAGATGTTCTGAACTCATCGATGTCCTCCATGATGACGTTTTCTCGGCTACGAAGCTCGAAACGAATAGCTTGGAGAGGGCCACAAGTCCGCCTAGAGATTGGCGTCGCCCCCAGACTTTCCAATCACCAAACCCGACGAGTACCTTAGCGCTCTTCTTTCTCGGAGCTACGAAGTCAGCAATCTCAACAATAAGTTTCTGTTTCTTGCAGTACCTTCGAAAGCGGAGGTTTCGGTACCCCTGGAAGCACGATGGGCAAGAAGGATTGGGGCGGCACCCATGTAGAATCTGGCGTACGCACCAATCTGTTCAGAACTCGAAGAGTCTCTATCCGGAATGATACCACCGACGATATCAGCCGTCTCGAGGTTCCAAACGTCAGTTTGACGCTGAGACTTGAAGAGATCAGACCCTTGCGATAATATTTCGCCGAGCTGTACGATCTGGTACCTCCGTTGAGTCCTGTTACAGTCACGATATCAGTAACACCCGGGTCTACCGCAGACACGACCACATTGTCAAGGAAGGATACAATGCCACCCTCGTCTGTTGTCACGTACTCATGCGGCCCGCGTAGAGAACGCGTCTGCAGGCATCGAACATGTCAGACACGTAGGCTTATTCATCAAGATGCTGACTGCAAAGCCGTCTGTCACAATGCGGTAACCGAACTTCCGAGAAACTGTCTCCACTTTCTTGAGGTTTGCGAAGCGCTCCCATATTCCTTGATGGTTTTGGAAGCAACGTCTGCCTTGCATGAATCAAAGTGGCACTCGTTGACCATATAGAAAAGGCCATTTTCGAAAATCGGAATGGTGCGACAGAGTGAATCCAGATTTGTAAGGCAACAACGAGAATGTGCGATGTTTTTCGTTTTTAGTTTTTCGTTTTTCTTCGATGGTCTCCGACAATATCTTGTGGTACAGAGGCAGGGTCATGTGAGCCGAGACCTATACCTGCATGGGCGACCTAGACGGCGGATCATGTCGAGTCACACATCTCGCATTACATCACGGCGGCACCTGTCGATTCGAGTCGACTTTCAAACAACCTCTGGCGAGTCCAGTTTTTACGCACCAACTGCCAACTGTGAATTTGCTTGTCACTCAGTTCAGTGTGGTGATGAGAGCACCTTTAGACCCTTCGTGATCCATGATGAATTCATGTGGGCGTTTAAAGAGATTTCATTTTTTTGTTTACTACTACAAATTGCAGAATGTCCGGTTTTTGTGACCGAAGCGCAATTGAATGCTGCTATTACTCAGCTGCGCATTGAATTTTCAAACGGACGTTTGGAGATTATGGAGATGAATATGAACTTGCAGCGACAACTCAATGAAGTCAAGAACGCACTCCGTGCACTTGCTGACAGGCGAGTCCAGTTTTTACGCACCAACTGCCATTCTAGTTACAGTTGTTCTCAAATAAAGTGGGACACTTTATAATCATCCAGACTGCAGATCGTTGCTTTTGGGCAACGTTGGGGGGTGCAGAAGGTTGAAGAGGTTCTCGAAGATATTCCGAGTAGCCTCTTTGGTAAACCGTTCAACCGTCTGTGTCCCCATATCAGTATCAGGGGGTGGGGTTGTCGAGGAACTTCTCGGCGCGTCTCGGCGAAACGCGAGAGACGCTCTCTCCCAAAGACTTGGTGAAGTGTAAGCATCAGGATGTTTCTGGAAGCGTTCACATCGCGGTCCCAAGTCTTCCCGCAGTGAAGCATACCACCGCTCTGTTGGCGTGGCGCTCCGCTTTGACTGCTTTTGCAGTGGAGAATCTTATGAATCCGCTTGCGTCCTTCTGTACATTCCCAACCTGTACCGTCTTGCTTCTTACGATGAGTGAGTGCCACCATGTTGCAAAGGTGGTTCTCACAGCAGCTGCATCGTTGAGATGTTCTGAACTCATCGATGTCCTCCATGATGACGTTTTCTCGGCTACGAAGCTCGAAACGAATAGCTTGGATTTACACCAAAGCGTTTCCAACTCCACAGAGTAGAACGACTGATGTTCGTAAACACAGAAGTTTTTTAACACACCCAAGTCAGCGACCATTCTTAACGCCAATTTTCTAACGGCGATGTCGTACATTTATTTCCATCTGATATATGTTTCATTTTACTGTTCCGCCGACTGTAGGTTGAAGAGGTTCTCGAAGATATTCAGAGTAGCCTCCTTGTTGAATATTTTATGCCGTTTACTGTAGGTTTCTGCAACTGAATCCCTCTTCCCGCTCCACGGGACATTCGAGACTACTTTACCGTTTTTCCGTCAATTTCAGATCAATCAACGAAGTGAGCCCGGAAAGCGGTGATATGTCGTCCACGTCGGTGTTCGAAATGTCCAGGTGCACCAATGAAGTGAGTCCTGCCAGTGATGATATGTCGTCCACGTCGGTACCCTCCATGTTCAGGTGAACCAATGAAGTGAGGCCTGCCAGTGGTGATATGTCGGTCATGTGGAGGTGCGAAAATGTCTAGGTGAACCAACGAAGTGAGGCCGGAAAGCGGTGATATGTCGGTCATGTGGAGGTGCGAAATGTCTAGGTGAATCAACGAAGTGAGGCCGGACAGCGGTGATAAGTCTTCGATCCTGTCTTCGATGTTCGGAATGTAGAGGTGAAGCAACGAAGTGAGTCCTGACAGCGGTGATATGTTGTCCACACGTGTGTACGACATGTTCAAGTGCGTCAACAAAGTGAGGCCGGACAGAGGTGATATGGTGTCCACAAGCGTGTTATCCATATCCAAGTGAATCAACGAAGTGATGCCGGACAGCGGTGATAGGTCGGCAACGTAGATGTGCGCCATGTTCAGGTGCGTCAACGAAGTGAGGTCGGATAGTGGTGATATGTCTTCCACTTCGTTGAACGACATATCCAGGTGAAGCAACGAAGTGAGGCCGGACAGAGGTGATAGGTCTTCGCCCGCTGAGGTGTACGACATATCCAAATGAACCAACGAGGTGAGGCCGGAAAGCGGTGATATGTATTCCACACGTGTGTAAGGGATGTTAAGGCGAATCAACGAAGTGAGGCCGGACAGTGGTGATATGTCGAACACGTAGGTGTGCTCCATGTTCATGTGCGTCAACGAAGTGAGTCCGGACAGAGGTGATATGTCTTCCACTTCGTTGTACGACATGTACAGGTTAAGCAACGAAGTGAGGCCGGACAGAGGTGATAGGTCTTCGCCCGCTGAGGTGTACGACATATCCAGATAAACCAACGAAGTGAGTCCGGACAGCGGTGATATGTCAAACACGTCTGTGTGCGAAATGTCTAGGTGAACCAACGCAGTGAGGCCGGACAACGGCGATAGGTCTACGCCCGCTGAGGTGTACGACATATCCAGATAAACCAACGAAGTGAGTCCGGACAGCGGTGATATGTCAAACACGTCTGTGTGCGAAATGTCTAGGTGAACCAACGCAGTGAGGCCGGACAACGGTGATAGGTCTTCGCCCTCTGAGGTGTACGACATTTTTTTTGTAGGGTACGACGTCTTTCCCAAGATTGATACCTATTTTCAACTCTTCGAGCCTGCAAATGCGTGAGACATAGTCCAAACTTGTATAATGTCTCAGGTGGATCCTTGTGACACACCGGGGTGCGACGCATCTCCACTGTTTGCTAACGAGAGCCACTTGTTGGAGGTGGCATTCGTTCGAAATCGCATTGGATAGAATGATCTCCAATACATCTTCATTGATTTCGTCAAAGGAACTCATTCGTTTGTGTTACTGAAGAATTAATGGTTGTTTACACATCATTCGATGACGAGTGGACGAGAAGTCGCCGTGACCCTTTAAATTATTAAAGAATCGACAGACATTATAGTGTACGAGTGGATGGTCCTACAAAATGGCCCGTCCAGCAAAGAAACCTCCTTTCATGACGCATTGCACATCAACAAAGACCCCGTGTTCTTTTGGGCCACGGTACCGGGGAAGAGTCGATCGCTTAAGTGCGGCTGGTCCTTCAATGGACACTCTCGAAAGTACCGACAAAAGAACGATACGGAGTCTGCAGGATGGAGAGCCGTGTTCTAAAAAAGAACCACGATATTCTCGTTAACATCCTGCAATTTGTTGATTCAAAATCGTATTGGGTTCCACTGCCCCGTGGGTATCTACACCATTTGGTTACACCGTAAGGTGTGCCGTACACTCCAGAAAACGGTTTCATTTTAGTATTCCGTCAAATGTAATGTAAGGAGTTTCACGCCATCTTTCGTGCCACCGCATCCTCCTTTCGTGTAGACGCATAACGAAGTGAGGTGTGACAGCGGTGATATGTCGTCCACAAGTGTGTTCGAAATGTCGAGGTGAAGCAACGCAGTGAGTCCGGACAGTGGTGATATGTCTTCCACACGTGTGGACGACGACATGTTCAGATGAACCAACGAAGCGAGGCCGGACAGAGGTGATAGGTCGGTCACGTAGGTGTACGATATGTCCAGGTGAACCAACGAAGTGAGTCCGGACAGCTGTGATATGCCGTCCACCATGTTTGTGTACTCCATGTTCAGGTGAATCAATGAAGTGAGGCCGGACAGAGGTGATATGCATCCCCACGTCGTTGTACGATATGTTCAGGTGAACCAACGAAGTGAGGCAGGACAGTGGTGATATGTCGGCCACACGTGTGGACGATATGTTCAGGTGAACCAATGAAGTGAGTCCGGACAGCGGTGATATATCGTCCACCATGTGGACGTAATCCATGTTCAGGTGAATCAATGAAGTGAGGCCGGACAGAGGTGATACGTTGCCCACGTCGTTGTACGATATATCCAGGTGAACCAACGAAGTGAGTCCGGACAGTAGTGATATGTCGTCCACACGTGTGGACGACATGTTCAGGTGAACCAATGAAGTGAGACCGGACAGCTGTGATATGTCTTTTACCATGTGGGTGTACTCCATGTTCAGGTGAATCAATGAAGTGAGCCGGACAGCGGTGATAGGTCGTCCACACGTGTGGACGATATGTTCAGGTGAACCAATGAAGTGAGGCCTGACAGCGGTGATACGTCGCCCACGCGTGTGTACGCCATGTCGAGGTGAAGCAACGCAGTGAGTCCGGACAGTGGTGATATGTCGTACACACGTGGGGACGACGACATGTTCAGGTGCACCAACGAAGCGAGGCCGGACAGGGGTGATAGGTCGGTCACGTAGGTGTAAGATAAGTCCAGGTGAACCAACGAAGTGAGTCCGGACAGAGGTGATATGTCGAGCACGTCTTCCGACCTTTTTTCATAGGATTCGTCTTTCCCCCGATTGATACAGATTTTCAACTCTTGGAGCCTGCAAATGCGTGAGACGTTGTCCAAACTGTTATAATGTCTTATTTGAATCCTTGTGACACACCGTAGTGCGACGCTTCTCCACTGTTTGCTTACGAGAGCCACTTGTTTGAGGTGGCATTCGTTCGAAATCGCATTGGATAGAATGATCTCCAATACATCTTCATTGATTTCGTCAAAGGAACTCATGGAAAATTAAATTGATTCGTTTCTGTCACTGAAGAATGAATGGTTGTTTACACTTCATTCGATGACGAGTGGACGAGAAGTCGCCGTGACCCTTGAACCCAATTTGTTTAAGAACGTGCGCGCACATCGCGTGCATGAATCAGACTCCCTCACAGCGTGAGGCGTACCTCGCCACCAAGCGAGCTACGCTCGACGAGCTTGCAATTGAGCTACGCTCCATGTCCCTCGTCTTCCAGACGCTTTAGTTACACTCAGACCGGTGGTGGCTGAGGCAGCTGCGGGACGGAGAGGAGGACGCAGAATTCCTTGCCGACCTCGTGCGAGGCGCCAGGTGTTAGAGTGCAGACACCGCACAATAAAGATTATGGATAGCGCTACAGTCGGCGGAACAGTAAAATGAAACATATATCAGATGGAAATAAATGTACGACATCGCCGTTAGAAAATTGGCGTTAAGAATGGTCGCTAACTTGGGTGTGTTAAAAACTTCTGTGTTTACGAACATCAGTCGTTCTACTCTGTGGAGGTGGAAACGCTTTGGTGTAAATCGAAAACGACGTGAATTTGTAAGCAACCTTTTTGAGACGAATAAGGATTTGTTAAAATCGTTTTTATTGTCAACTCAATGCACAACCGCAAGAGGCGTTGTTGCTTTTTTCAAAAGTACTCACAATGTACGATTATCAACTAAAACAGTGTATCGTTTCATAAAACTCATTGGTTTTACAAGAAAAAGGAGCAAACTCCGTGGACAGTGCAAAGGGGACTTAGTTCCACTTGTCAATGAATTTTGTAGTAGGTACAAGGAGACAATCAATGCTGGGAAAATTTTAGTATCAGTTGACGAATGTGGGTTTAGTGAGCGTCTCAAGCCACATTATGGGTATTCCCCTGTAGGAAAACCTGTTATCGTTAAAACTACTGGTGGGTGGGTACACCACAGTTTGTTGATGGCAGTTTTTTCAGATGGTAGGAAAGAATTCGTTGTGAAGAAAGGATCTGTGAAGAAGACGGACTTCGTTGCATTTATTGAATCATTGAGTTTGTGCAATAATTCAGTAGCAATAATGGACAATGCCAGTATCCATAAGAAATTGGTCCTCAGTCACCCCGTCAATATTTGTTACACACCTCCTTACAGTCCAGAATTCAATGCTATTGAGCTATGCTTCGCTAAGGTGAAGAGAGACTTTCGTCGTTTTGAACTACATACCGAATGAAACAAAGACGCACGTGTCTGATATGATTTCCTTAGCATTCGGCAACCTCACTGATAAAATTATTATGGGTTGTTTTGAACACGTTTGGAACACTTATGTGTATAAAGCGGTCTGTGACGTATTGATTATGAAAGATGGCGACGAAATCTCCGACAGTCGCGAAATTGAAGGAGCTACTGAAATTGGCTGAAGTACCATACTCGTCGAAGTCCAACAAGGACGATCTTGTCCGTTTATCGCGAAGACAATGGTCTCATCGCCAGACCCCCTCCAGAATACAAGACGGTGGAAAAGATGTGTGTAGTGAAATGCGCCCTGAAGAAGGCAAATGAGTCTTGACGATGAAGAATTCGGTAAGTTTAGGGAGCATGTGGACCAGCTCGTCAATGTGGTGAGCCGCATGTTACGGCGGTCCAGTCTGGTGCTGACTTTCCACATCACGAGTCTATTAGAGAAAGGTCTGGATATTCCAGACCTGTACAACATGAAAGATACCTACTGGAAGGATTGGCTACGTATCGGGGTAGACGGAATCTTCCCTGATGAGGAAAGCAAGATATCGTACGAAGCTGTGAAGGACTCCATCGGCGATGTAATTGGTAATGACGACGCTGACTACATCAAGTCTTATCCGATCTATTTCGATCAGGTATTGAAACTATGCAGGTCACACATTGAGCACTGTCGTGTCAAACAACGCATGGGTTCCTTTGATACCACGTCTGGCCAGACTCACTTCCACCACTTTAAATAAATTAAATGCCCCGAAGACGCTGGACACATCGAAGATCATTCGGGGATACGACGTGATGCAGGCTATTCAGCAAGAAGTCCAAAACATGGAGGGATGGCCAGAGTCTGTTCAAGAGTACGTCAATGAAGTTAGGGAGATGCTGAGTGTTCCAGATGGAAGTCGAGTTTATGATAACTATGGCAAGACATGGACTTTCCGACCATGGTCCGGTTTAATTATTGGATACAGACACGGTTGGAGGATATGGATGCACGTCGTATCCGATTGATGCCCATCTTCAATGTCCAACGGGTGCATGTTCGCCTTGACCTGAAGACCCTCGTGAACCTGTTCAGGCACATGTTCCCCAATGACCAGAACATCGTTGAGCTTTCCAAGTGGGAACATGTAAAGAATCCGAAAGCTTCATGTTGCCCCCAGAGGCCTGCACAGAAGAAGAAAAAATCATGTGGTCCTGGTGAATGGGAGGCATACAAGTCGGTCCTGAAGCAGTACGATGATGATGTTAAGGATATCAAGGCTACTGACGAGTACAGACATGCAAAGGGTTTGTATGACACGCTTGTGAACGCCCGAAAAACAGTCGCAGGTTCCTTCTTCAGAAAAACCACCTGTCAAGAATGGGTGGGTTTTTCGACTGCAGCATCTGTACTGACGGAGTCTCTTTGAGCATGCAGTACAGCAAGACAGTACAGGTCCTTGTCTCAGATTTGAAGAAGACTGTAAGAAGCCTCGTAAAAGAAGAAGGTATCAAAGATCGCAGAAAAATACGACGGCTCACTTAAAACGATATTGCCCGATATGGGTATCGTCGTCCTGGGTGTGGACCCAGGACGGAGCAACATCGCTACGGTAACGTATTTGGCAGACGATAAAAATAAGACATGGAAGCTGACACGTGGTGCATTTTACCACAAGTCGGGTATCAAGAAGCAGACAAGGCAGAAGGAACTGCGTTTTGCTGACATGATTCCTATGTGGGAGTCTCTGCGTGAAAATGGAGCAGCTTTGAGTACATCGAGGACGGATAAGATCTCCGCGTACTTGTCAAAATTACGCTAAGTTTTCTGACGAGTGGTGGAGATTGGCTTTGCGACGCCAGAATCCGTGACAACTTGCAGCGTTACATCGGAAAACGAAAGGTCAAAGACTCTTTCTGGGCGGGTATCAAAGCGGTGCATGATGAAAGAACTTCCTGATATGAAGGTTTGCGTGGCCTACGGATCTGCCATCACGAAACTGAAGCCTACTGGACCGGGAGAAGTTGCAGTTCCCACTGGGGCCATGTTCGCATCGTGTAAAAGAATTTTTCAAAGAGGACGTTTCTGTGACAGATGAGTTCAAAACGACTCTTATGTCGTGGGAGACGGGTAAAGAAAAAGAACGTGTTTACAAGATCCCAAGTGTTTGTTCAGCAGACGTGAATCTTAGGTTGGGTGGTGAACGTTTTGGTCACACGAAATCGAAAACGATGCCAAAGGTCGCTGATTGCGACCACTTAGGGGTAAGGTTGTACAATAAACGTAAAGGCGCACAAGAGAAGCACAGGAGGGGTGGCTTCGCCACTTCCCTTGTCGATTCTCAAAAATCGATCGAGCGGTACCAGAGGTACGAGGACTGCGATTCTCTCCAGAAACATGCATTTACTCGGACCGGGATCGCTCTTCTGCTCTCACAATCGCAAGGCTGCACTGCATGGAATTGATGGGTCTAGGACGACCTCTTCCATTTTCCCACAGCAGCTCTGTTGTTGTTGTTGATGAATAAAAATTCGTATTGTTGTAGACACCACTCGGGCCCCTCCGGTGGTGTCGCCGACAACATTAGGTTACACCGCAAGGTGTACCGTACACTCAAGAAAGCGGTTTCATTTTAGTATTCCGTCGAGTGTACCATGAGCCCGATTCCAACATATAGGATGTTTGAGTTGTTGTACAATTTCGAGCAACCCAGAACAACGAACGATATCATGTGTTCGAGAGAGGTCGTTGGGTCCGCGGACTTTCTCATGAGCTAGGAAGCTGAGTTCATGGCAGAGCGAGGACTTTCCCATACACCCGCCGCCCCACGCCCATTATTATTCGCCTCCCCGCCTCCCAAACTGGGCATAAAAGGATGTTGCACCTTGTCAGCATGTGAATACATACAATATTAAAGAAGAGTTACAATAATCGTACAACATGAAGTCTTATATTTCGAGTACTGAATTATCCGACAATGTCCGTGGTGTCGTGTGGAGACAGATGGACGATGATGACGGAGTCTGCGAACGCCTCCGTGTCCATGTGTGCGAATGAATGTACGGACAATATCACTATTGGGTTTCTGCTTGTGATTGTGCGGTTTCTTTGGATGACCCCATTACCACAGTGAAAGCGGTTGCGTAAGATGCGCAAAACACGGAAACACAAAAACACGCCAATTTACCAAAGGGCCTTGTCTGGGGCTGGGTTTCAGAATCCCCAAAATACAAGGTGTCGTTAAAAGTAGTGGTATTTCACCGGCGCCGTAAAGCTCCCACTTATTTTACAGCTAATATATTATTCCTTGCAGGACGACGATCGCCATGATTACTAGATTTTTTGAGTATGGTGATTCGTACGAATTCTTTGGTGTTCACAACAAATGCTCAAGGGACGGTTTTCGAATTCCACGAGGTGTGGGTGCCCGGATTGTCATCCGTCATTGGTGGTGGGGAGACATTGGATGAAGCGATTGCAGCAGCTGCAGTGATGCTGACGATCATTCTTACGGGGATGCAATCCCATGGAGAGGTCATACCGGGACCGCTGTGCCAGGAATCGGTAAAACAACGTGGTTTGATGGAGGAGAAAGTGCAGATGGACGGATTCGATTCTAAGTTTTGTGATGTTGTAACAGTCAAGTCTGTACCACCGGGTTGTGTGCCACAATTGTCGGAGCAGGAACTGCAAATTCTGGAGGATGAGGCCAGGGAAATTTGGGCCACCCTGTCGACTGACCGATAGGAGTGTGATTCTGGTCCTTAGGAGCTTGTAGTCAATTTAAGATGTTTTACAAAATAATGAGCTACCGGCGGCAAAATAATGAACTACCGGCAGGAACGCCCATTTATTCGCATTGTCCGTGAAATTTGGATATTTAAACGTTTCTTGCGTTGACAATACCCTCGGAGACAAGTGTCTCCGATGTAAAAACTTGCCTCATCAATGCTGATGTCGGAACAATCAGATACTCTGTATAAAAACTGTCGACAGAAGATTTGTGGTCATGCATGTGTCGAACAGTTTTGTATGCGCGCTTACGGGTATATCTAAAGTCTGCCAGGACACTTCTGCCAATACGCTTCTACATGTTAATTAGGTTGCTTGTGTCAACGAGTCGGGTACATGACCCTTCGTCATCATATCAACATTGTCTTTGATAACTGCATCCAGTGTGACGTAATCTTCTGGACATCTCTCCTGAAAAAAACCAGATCCAAATATTTTTCTGTAATATGCATATAAAGGAAACTCTTCCAATCTTTCGAAATCAAAAGCTAACTTCCAATTTGGTAAAACATTGACAACACTGTGAATCCATCCTGGAGCCACATGAAACTACCTGTCCATGGCTTTGGGAAACAATTCGGACCAAGTTGGGGGACTTGGCGATGTAATTGAAACATTTCATCCGCTGACAACAAGGGGAAGTCAGTTTTTAGTCTAATAGCTTCCTCAAACTTGTCTCTGACTACCTTCAGACAATTGCCAGACTGCACGAAAGCTATAAATTCTTCAAATCCCCAAGGGGGGATAAAAGCCAATATGCTAATGGACCAGTCACACCTGGGGTCAATGAGAAAGCAACATTAAGTCCCGGGTAATATCCAATGTAAACCAGTTCCATCTCCTCCTTGCGTTGTAATAAACAACATAGTTTTCATACGTATGTTCTGGTCAGGGCGGATATTTACTGCAGAAGCGTCCATAAATAGAGCCTTCGCTATTCTATCTAGCTGATTGTTGTGCAATAAATCCAATGTGGTTTGGAAGTATACACGTGCGATGAAATACTCAGTATTTTGGACAGTCAATTTAGTGACACGAGGAATATTAATTCTTATTTTCTCGAAAGCATGTTAAACTTCTCTTCAGAATCGAAGGAGTCCTGAATGATTCTGAACAGCTCGGATGCTGTGGGTAATACCTCCCACGATGTTGAGACAATAGTGGGAGCGTATCTGTGCATATCAATCGTAATTGCCGCATTAGAAACTAACTCCATCACCTTCCTAGCTACAGCAGAGATGTCCTTATCCAAAAAATATAGTCACGTGAGGACCCAACACTCTCATATCCCAACATAATGGGCACACAAGATGGTTATCATTGGCGTATGTCAGAATTTCGGTTTTAATTCTGCAATACATACAGCCTGCACTTGAATCGGAATTGGACGCCTTCACGCGAGCGTCTCTGATGTCAGTCTACAAAAAAAAGGATACAGGAAATAAGATAAACGAAGGAAAGTAAATTAATTTTGACAATACAAGTGCTTGACATGACATTAACAGTACAATCAAGAACACCATGAATTTGACAATGGCACAACCCTGTTTGAAGACACATCTCACTGCACCAGTCATCCCTACAAGTAGGTCTGACAATTGCCAATGAATTCGTCAATTCATACATAAGTTTATGCCAAGGCATCATCCATTAATTGATATAGTATGACATACACAAGTGCTTGACATGACAGTAACATTACATCAAGAAACAACCTATGAATTTGACAAGGGCACAACCCTGTTTGAAGACACATCTCACTGCACCAGTCATCCTACAAGTAGGTCTGAACAATTGCCAATGAATTCGTCAATTCATACATAAGTTTATGCCAAGGGCATCATCCATTAATTGATTCAGTAATGACCATACACAAGTGCTTGACATGACAGTAACATACAATCAAGAACAACCTATGAATTTGACAAGGGCACAAACCCTGTTTGAAGACACATCTCACTGCACCAGTCATCCTACAAGTAGGTCTGACAATTGCCAATGAATTCGTCAATTCATACATTAAGTTTATGCCAAGGTATCATCCAATTAATTGATTCAGTATGACCATACACAAGTGCTTGACATGACAGTAACATTAACAAAAATGCAAAGGTTAGCATCCATTTTACTTGCATCAGTATTGGGACCATACACAAGTGCTTGACATGACAGTAAACATTACAATCAAGAGAACCTATGAAATTAAACAAGTTGAAGTACGTCACAAAAATCAAAAACTCACTAGGGTTTGCTTGAAGAAATCAGCTTCTGGGTTGAATGTAGCGTGCAGGATTCCCTTTGTGTTAACCTCAATGAAGGCTGCTCCATGAGAATTGAGATGGTCATTATGCACATCAACAACTCTCCTCTTCGTGTGGACTTCAGAGATGGACTTCACAGTCATCCCTGTGCAATGGGGTTCCATGGGGAATGCAGTGGTGTCGGTTTAAGGACAACAACAATTCGATTTATTGTGATAACAGGTGAATCCCGAAAAAGTATTTTGTGACGGAAGGACGGACATAGAGGCATAGTTGATTTTTTTGATACGGATGGGCGTTTCTATTGTGTACGTAGGATTGAACACATAGTCTTGACAGCCTGGACACGTGGCATCTAAATTATGGTCAACCGCTACAGTCGGCGGAACAGTAAAATGAAACATATATCAGATGGAAATAAATGTACGACATCGCCGTTAGAAAAAATTGGCGTTAAGAATGGTCGTGACTTGGGTGTGTAAAAACTTCTGTGTTTACGAACATCAGTCGTTCTACTCTGTGGAGGTGGAAACGCTTTGGTGTAAATCGAAAACGACGTGAATTTGTAATGCAACCTTTTTGAGACGAACAAGGATTTGTTAAAATCTTTTTTATTGTCAAAATCAATGCACAACCGCAAGAGGCGTTGTTTGCTTTTTTTTCAAAAGTACTCACATGTACGATTATCACTAAAACAGTGTATCGTTTCATAAAACTCATTGGTTTTACAAGAAAAAGGAGGCAAAACTCGTGGGACAGTGCAAAGGGGACTTAGTTCCACTTGTCCAATGAATTTTGTAGTAGGTAACAAGGAGACAAATCAATGCTGGGAAAATTTTAGTACAGTTGACGAATGTGGGTTTTAGTGAGCGTCTCAAGCCACATAATGGTATTCCCCTTAGGAAACTGTTATCGTTAAAACTACTGGTGGGTGGGTACACCACAGTTTGTTTGATGGCAGTTTTTTAGAAATGGTAGGAAAAAAGAGTTCGTTGTGAAGAAAAGGATAATGTGAAGAAGACGGACCTTCGTGCATTTAATTGAATCATTGAGTTTGTGGGCAATACATCCAGTAGCAAATAATGGAACAATGCCAATTATCCATAAGAAATATGGTCCTCAGTCACCCCGTCAATATTTGTTACACACCTCCTTAGCAAATCATTATTATCATACAAATTCCTCACCAAGATTGGATGTTGTCTTTCTTTAAAGCCATCGCCTCCCCACTTCCTTCACTACCAAAAGGCTGATCCGAAACAAGAAGGACTACGCAATTGACTCGGAGCTGCAGCCCTTTAGACTTTGGGCAGCTTTTCCTCAACACCTCTAAAGGGACTTATTCGAGGGTCCTTAGTATCGGCTACCTGGGTTGAACTTGGGCATGTTTCCTGTGTTACAACAATGGACATAAAAATCAGTCAGGGAGGAAGTAGTGCAAGCAACAGATCTAACACTATCCTGTAAGCCTAGGTCCGCCAGCTCGAACCTGATCTAGCATCCTGTTAAGTTATCGAACAATTTGCCCCCGAAAACCCCAAAAAAGTGGGCCCCCCCCGCCCAAAAAAGGCCCCCCCCCTTTGGCATTGGCAAGCAGCAGCATCTAACAACTAATCCTGTAATATAGAATCCGACCAGCTTCGACTCGATCTAGCATCCTGTCAGTTATCGAACAGTCGCGACAGTGCAGGCTGGCATTGCAGCAGCAGCCAGCATCTAACAACTATCGCTGTAAGCTAGATCCGACCAACTTCACCTGGTTGATCGAAAAACACGATTGCGCGAGCTAGTCAAGCACTTCCTGAGACGCAATGCGAGCAAAGCACTTTCCCTGAGCAAAAATGCGAGCAAGCACATTCCTGGGCGATGCGAGCAAGCAGTTCCTAGAGCAATGCGAGCCACTTCCTGAGCGGATGCGAGCAAGCACTTCCTGAGCCAATGCGAGCAAGCAACTTCCCTGAGCAATGCGAGCAGCACTCCATGCGAGCAACCTTCCTGAGCAATGCAATTCCATTAGCGAACCAGGCGATGCAACTGCGTTTGCGAAATCCTGAAGCTATTTCATAGCACCTCCTTGGGCTTCCGAATTTCCCAGGGAATTGAGTGGTAATCCAGCGAAAAGAGTGATGGCCATCATCGCTGGACGCGAGCATATGAAACCCTACTATCCCTTATCATGTTCAGGCTCGACCGATGTTTTTGCGGTCGCCAGCATTTCCGACGAACCGCGTTCCTTCGTCCTTTTCGTCCTTTTCGTCCTTCGTCTACTTAATAAAACTACTATTCTACTATTCTACTCCTTTTCTTCTCGGGGTTCCTGCTCGAGATGGAAAACTACTTACGCATGTGGTGAGTGAGTTGTGCGTGCGCCGGCGTAGTTTTCCAAGTTACTGACGACTGGCGTGCCTCATCGTGTTTCCCAGCTACTGACGGCTGCGTTGCGCGTCGTAAGTTTTCCCCAGCTAATAGACGGCTGCGTGCGCTCGTGTTTTCCAGCTACTGACCGACTGCGTGCGCTCGTGTTTCCCAGCTACTGACGGACTGCGTTGCGTCGTAGTTTTCCCAGCTACCTGCGCTCGTGCGACTCGTGTTTCCCCAGCTATGACGGCTGCCCTGTGATTTTGATTGGGGCATCTGATTTCACTGTTTTAAACACTATTTTATGCTGGGCGCAGATCGTCCATCTGACTGAAAACTTGTCGTCATCTTCGATGATGAGGACCCCCCTTCTCCCCATCGGAGTACTCTATTGGGGAGCTACTTGCAACCCCCAATGTGGCTTTAAGCATTGAGGGACAAATCATCCCTGCCATTGGCTCTTTCGCATATCATCAACCTGTCCCTCTCCCTCACTCCCCACCCTGTCCTCTCTCCACGCCCTCATCGGCGCATGGTTCCACTGGGCTACTCCCATGTCCACTGGCAATACTCCCCTGTCACGGGCGCTATCTCACCTGTACTACAACCCCGACTGGATCTACTCCCTGTCCACTGGCGCTACAACCTGTCCCACTGAGCTAACTAACTAACCACCTGTTCCACTGGCGCTACTAACACGTCCACTGGCGCTACAACACTGCCCTGGCGCTACTCCACCCACGCCCTCCTCACCTGTCGCCCACGGTCATCCCTCGCTGGAAGTACAGCGTGAAAGTACCCCCCTGCCTTGCGTTTTTCATGAGGTTTTCCCCCCCCCCCCTGGTTGGCACTGGTTGTTGACACATTCAGTGAAGATGGAGAAGACTGAGTGTATGTGTGTGGTAGTGGAATAGGGGCGGGGTTAACGTGCATGAAGAGAGTGTCCTGGGGGCACTGGTTGTTGAAGGATCAAGGGGCATTACAAAAAGGAAGGGCCACTTTGCCGATAACCTTTTCTAGGTCACCTTTATTTTAAAATGCCCTGTACCATGCAGTGAAAGAATGGAGAAGACTTGAGTGTATGTGTGGTGGTAGTGGTGGGTGCAGGGGCGGGGTAATGTGGCATGAGAGAGTGAACTGAGTTTTAATTCAAATTCAATATTGGTGCTGGCAGGTGATAGTATTCGACTATCTTGCAAAGGTCGTCACGTAAACTTTTTCAATTGAATGATACAAGAATACTCGGTCCCGCATTGTGGATGTTTCAAGAATGAGATTTGGGAACGATTTGCGTTGGTAATTATAGGACCATCCACTACCTGTTTTTATCCAATGTAAGTAATGGGTGCCTCAACGGCGATTTTTTTTGATATTAACTGACTGACTGACTTGACTGACTGACTTACTGACTGACTGCATGATTGATACTGACTGACTGACTGACTGACTGACTGACTGACTTGCATGACTATCTGAACTGACTTACTGACTGACTTTACTGCACTTACTGACTGACTTAACTGACTTACTGACTGACTTAACTGATTGGCATGATTTGGCCACATTATACAACGTTGTGCGCAGGTGCGGTGGAATCCTACACTGAAGAGCCGACAACCTGGGAGCCGGTCGACCGATCATGCTGGACCTGCAAGTTCGCTGCTTCAATTGAGAAGCGACACCTGGTGCGGTTCGTGGGAGAATGCGGATGAGGTCAACGTGGGAGAGGATTCGTCAATAATATTTTGCTACACAACCTGTGTCGCACTAGCACAATGTGCGGAGGTTTACCTTACCCTGGAAATCTAAAACTAAAATGTTTCCGCCGATGTAGTGGTGGAGTTGGACAACATTGTTGTTGGTAAGTTGGACTCATGGATCCACATTGCTTTTTGACATTGGACACATTGTTTTGACAATTGGCACATTGTTT
>JAJSRW010000232.1:0-39683 GCA_022414725.1 Microglena sp. YARC
AAAATAGAGAGAGATTTTTCTTTTAGATTTGGAGCTGCTATAACAATGGTATGTAGTTTTCGATTTGGTTGTGTTCTATGTTTGTGGTTCAGTTTGAGCTGCTAGCGCCTCGTGGGTGACGAGGTCAGTTGCTGTTCTGTTGTTTTAGGTTGAGCTGCCCTTTGCTGTCTTTGAGGGGGAATCGTCATGCTGTGCTTAGGGGTGTCCGCTGGTGGGGTTGGGTTTGTGTTTCTAGAAATGTGTTCAGTTGTTGATGCTGGGTGTTTCTACCCACAGGTCAGTCTGTGTTCTGTTGTTTTAGTTTAAGCTGCTACCAACAGTCTCCGTGTTCTGTTTGTTCTATTGTTTCAGTTTGAAGTGCCCACCATCAGACACAGGTCAGTCTGTGTTTGTTAATGTGATTTTATTAGTGAGGTTGAGCTTGGCTATTATACGACAGTGTCTCGAGTCCGGTCGTTTCTGTTTCTTCTAGTGTTCTTATTTCTATGTTTTCATTTGAGCTGGCTACCACAGCACAGTGGTCTCTCGCTTCTGTGTTCTGTTGTTTTTAGTTTGAGCTGCTACACAGGTCAGTCCGTGTTCTGTTGTGTTCTAGTTGTTTCAGTTGAGCTTGCTACAAGAGGTCATCTCCTGTGTTCTTTGTTTTTGTCTGCAGTTTTGAGCTGCTACCAGGTCAGTCCGTGTTTCTGTTGTGTTTATTGTTTCAGTTTGTAGCTGGAATGCTATAACCACAGGGTCTGTGTTCGTGTTGTTTTATGTTTTTGAGCTGCTACCACTAGGTCAGTATCTTCCTGTGTCTTGTTTGTAGTTTGTTTAGTTTGCTGTACTCAGTCTGTTTCTGTTTGTTTTAGTTTGAGCTTCTACCACAGTAGGTCAGTCCGTGTGTCTGTTGTGTTTTCTATTGTTTCAGTTTTGAGCTGCTACAAGTCATCATCAGTTGTGTTCTGTTGTTTTTACAAGTTTGAGCTGCTACAAGGTCAGTCCGTGTTCTGTTGTGTTCTATTGTTTTCAGTTTGAGCTGCTACCACAGGTCAGTCTGTTGTTTTAGGTTGTTCTGGTTTGTTTGTAGTTTGCTTTCAGTCTGTTTTAGCTGCTGCTACACAGGTCAGTCGTGTTCTGTTGTGTTTATTGTATTCAGTTTGAGCTGCTACCACACAGGTCAGTCCTGTGTTCTGTTGTTTTAGTTTGAGCTGCTACCACACAGGTCAGTGTCCGTGTCTGTTGTGTTCTATTGTTTCAGTTTGAGCTGTAACCACCGGTCAGTCTGTGTTCTGTTGTTTTAGTTTGAGCTGCTACGACAGGTCAGTCCGTGTTCCGTTGTGTTCTATTGTTTCAGTTTGAGCTGCTACCACAGGTCAGTCCGTGTTTTGTTGTGTTCTATTGTTTCAGTTTGTAGCTTCACCACAGGTCAGTCTGTGTTCCCCCTGTTGTTTTTAGTTTGAGCTGCTACCACAGGTCAGTCCGTGTTCTGTTTTTGTTTCTAATTGTTTCAGTTTGAGCTGGCTACACAGGTCAGTCTGTGTTCTGTATGTTTTAGTTTTGAGCTGTTACCACAGGTCAGTCCGTGTTCTGTTGTGTTCTATTGTTTTCAGTTTGAGCTGCTACAGGTCAGTCTTATTGCAGATAAGTCAGGTTTTCACACAGTCAGTCCGTGTTCTGTTGTGTTCTAATTGTTTCAGTTTGAGCTGCTACCAGTCAGGTCAGTCAATGTTTCTGTTCTGTTTTTCGTACAACAGGTCGTTGTTTGTTGTTTAGCTGGCTAACCACAGGTCAGTCCGTGTTCTGTTGTGTTCTATTGTTTTCAGTTTTGAGCTGCTGCTACCACAGGTGTGTTTCTGGTTGTTTTAGTTTGAGCTGCACACAGGTCAGTCTGTTCTGTTGTGTTCTAGTTGTGATGTGCTGTAGTTTTTGAGCTGCTACACAGGTCAGTCCGTGTGTTCTGTTGTTTTAGTTTGAGCTGCTACAAGTAGTCTGTGTTTCTGTTGTTTTGTTTGAGCTGTTGTTCTCTTCTGTCTCTGAGTAAACTTTGCTACCACAGGTCAGTCTGTGTTCTGTTGTTTTTAGTTTGAGCTGCTACCACAGGTCAGTCCGTCTTCTGTTCTGTTGGTGTTTCTATTGTTTCAGTTTTGAGCTGCTACCACAGGTCAGTCTGTTTCTGTTTGTTTTAGTTTGAGCTGCTACCACACGTCAGGTCGTTTTCAGTTGCTTCAGTCCCTGTGTTCTATTGTTTCAGTTTGAGCTGCTACCACAGGTCAGTCTGTGTTCTGTTGTTTTAGTTTGAGCTGCTACACAGGTCAGTCGTGTTCTGTTTTGTGTTCATTGTTTCAGTTTGAGCTGCTAACCACAGGTCAGTCTGTGTTCTGTTGTTTTAGTTTGAGCTTGCTACCACAGGTAGTCCGTGTTTTCTGTTGTGTTCTATTGTTTTCAGTTTGAGCTGCTACCAACAGGTCAGTCTGTGTTCTGTTGTTTTAGTTTTGAGCTGCTACCACAGGTCAGTCCGTGTTCTGTTGTGTTCTATTGTTTCAGTTTGAGCTGCTACACAGGTCAAGTCTGTGTTCTGTTGTTTTTGTTTAGTTTGAGCTGCTTACCACAGGTCAGTCCGTGTTCTGTTGTGTTTCTATTGTTTTCAGTTTTGAGCCTTGCTACCAACAGGTCAGTCTGTGTTCTGTTGTTTTTTAGTTTGAGCTGCTACCACAGGTCAGTCCGTGTTCTGTTGTGTTTTCTATTGTTTCAGTTTGAGCTGCTACCACAGGTCAGTCTGTGTCTGTTGTTTTAGTTTGAGCTGCTACCACAGGTCAGTCCGTGTTCTGTTGTGTTCTATTGTTTCAGTTTGAGCTTCTACCAAGGTAGTCCTGTGTTCTGTTGTTTTAGTTTGAGCTGCTACCACAGGTCAGTCCGTGTTCTGTTGTGTTCTATTGTTTCAGTTTGAGCTGCTACCACAGGTCAAGTCTGTGTTCTGTTGTTTTTAGTTGAGCTGCTACCCCACAGGTCAGTCCGTGTTCTGTTGTGTTTGCTATTGTTTCAGTTTGAGCTGCTACCACAGGTCAGTCTGTGTTCTGTTGTTTTAGTTTGAGCTGCTACCACAGTCAGGTCAAGTTCTGTGTTCTGTTGTTTTTAGTTTGTTTGAGCTGCTACCACAGGTCAGTCCCCCGTGTTCTGTTGTGTTGTCTATTGGTTTTCAGTTTTGAGCTGCTACCACAGTCAGTCTGTGTCGTTGTTGTTTTTAGTTTGAGCTGCTACCACAGGTCAGTCCGTGTTTCTGTTGTGTTATTGTGTTCTAGTTTTGTTTGAGCTGCTAACCACAGGTCAGTCTGTGTTCTGTTGTTTTAGTTTGAGCTGCTACCACAGGTCAGTCCGTGTTCTTGTTGTGTTCTATATGTTTCAGTTTGAGCTGCTACCACAGGTCAGTCTGTGTTCTGTTTTGTTTTAGTTTGAGCTGCTACCACAGGTCAGTCCGTGTTCTGTTGTGTTCTATTGTTTCAGTTTGAGCTGCTACCACAGGTTCAGTCTGTGTTCTGTTGTTTTTATAGTTTGAGCTGCTCCCACAGGTCAGTCCGTGTTCTGTTGTTTCTATTGTTCAGTTTGAGCTGCTACCACAGGTCAGTCTGTGTTCTGTTTGTTTTAGTTTCAGCTGCTACACAGGTCAGTCCGTGTTCTGTTGTGTTCCTGCTACCACAGGTTGTCAGAGCTGAGCTGCTACCACAGGTCAGTCCGTGTTCTGTTGTTTTAATTGTTTGAGCTGCTACCACAGGTCAGTCCTGTGTCTGTTGTGTTCTATTGTTTCAGTTTGAGCTGCTACACGGTCAGTCTGTGTCTGTTGTTTAGTTGAGCTGCTACCGCGACAGGTCAGTCCCGTGTTCTGTTGTTTCTATTGTTTTAAGTTTGAGCTGCTACCAGGTCAGTCTGTGTTTTTGTTTTAGGTTTGAGCTGCTACCACAGGTCAGTCGTGTTCTGTTGTGTTCTATTGTTCAGTTTGAGCTGCTACACAGGTCAGTCTGTGTCTGTTGTTTTAGTTTGAGCTGCTACCACAGGTCAGTCGTGTTCTGTTTGTGTTTATTGTTTCAGTTTGAGCTTGCTACCACAGGTCAGTCTGTGTTCTGTTGTTTTAGTTTTGTTGTGTTATTGTTCTCAAACAGGTCAGTCATTGTTTCAGCTGCTACCACAGGTCCAGTCTTGTGTTCTGTTGTTTAGTTTTCAGAGCTGCTACCACAGGTCCAGTTGAGCTGATACCGTGTTCTGTTGTGTTCTATTGTTTCAGTTTTGAGGCTGCTACCACAGGTCAGTCTGTGTTCTGTTGTTTTTTAGTTAATTGCTGCTACCACAGGTAGTCTCGTGTTCTTGTTGTGTTCTATTGTTTCATTTTGAGCTGCTACCACAGGTCAGTCTGTGTTCTGTTGTTTTAGTTTTTGAGCTGCTACCACAGGTCAGTCCGTGTTCTGTTGTGTTCTATTGTTCAGTTTGAGCTGCTACCACAGGTCAGTCTGTGTTCTGTTTAGTTTGAGCTGCTACCACAGGTCAGTCCGTGTTTCTGTTGTGTTCTATTGTTTCAGTTTTGAGCTGCTACACAGGTCAGTCTGTGTTCTGTTGTTTTAGTTTGGCTGCTACACAGGTCAGTCCGTGTTCCTCTGTTGTGTTCTATTGTTTCAGTTTTGAGCTGCTACCACAGGTCAGTCTGTGTTCTGTTGTTTAGTTTGAGCTGCTTACCACAGGTCAGTCCGTGTTCTGTTGTGTTCTATTGTTTCAGTTTGAGCTGCTACCACAGGTCAGTCTTGTGTTCTGTTGTTTTGTTGAGCTGCTTACGACAGGTCAGTCGTGTTCTGTTGTGTTCTATTGTTTCAGTTGAGCTGCTTACACAGGTCAGTCTGTGTTCTGTTGTTTTTAGTTTGAGCTGCTACCACAGGTCAGTCCGTTGTGTTCTTATTTGTTTTTTCAGTTTGAGCTTGCTACACAGGTCAGTCTGGTTCTGTTGTTTTAGTTTTGAGCTGCTACCACAGGTCAGTCCGTGTTCTGTTGTGTTCTATTGTTTAGTTCTGAGCTGCTCACAGTCAGTCTGTGGTTCTGTTGTTTTAGTTTGAGCTGCTACCACAGGTCAGTCCGTGTTCTGTTGTGTTCTATTGTTTCAGTTTGAGCTAGGTAGTTGAGCTGCTACCACAGGTCAGTCGTGTTCTGTTGTGTTCTATTGTTTCAGTTTGAGCTGCTGGTCAGTCTGTGTTCTGTTTTGTTTTAGTTTCTGCTTTACCTACAGGTCAGTCTGTGGAGTTTGAGCTGCTACACAGGTCGTCTGTTCTGTTGTGTTCTATTGTTTCAGAGCTGCTACACAGGTCAGTCCCCGTGTTCTTTGTGTTTAGTTTGAGCTGCTACCGACAGGTCAGTCGTGTTCTGTCTTGTAGTTTTCATTTTTAGCTGCTACCACAGGTCAGTCTGTGTTCTGTTGTGTTGAGCTGCTATCAGTTTTAGTTTGAGCTGGCTAGGTCAGTCCCTGTGTTCTGTTGTTTTAGTTTGAGCTGCTCACAGGTCAGTCCGTGTCTGGTGTTCTATTGTTTCAGTTTGAGCTGCTACCACAGTCAGTCTGTTTCTGTTGTTTTAGTTTTGAGCTTGCTAACAGGTCAGTCGTGTTCTGTTGTGTTCTAATTGTTTCAGTTTGAGCTGCTACCACAGGTCAGTTTTCTGTGTTCTGTTTGCCACAAGGTCAGTTGTGTTCTGTTTTAGTTTGAGCTGCTGTTTGGGTAGTGCCGTGTTCTGTTTGTGTTCTATTGTTTCAGTTTGAGCCTGCTACCAGGTCAGTCTGTGTTCTTTTCAGTTTTTAGTTTGAGCTGCTCACAGTCACTGCTACCAGGTTTTCGTACGTGTTCTGTTGTGTTTCTATTGTTTTCAGTTTGAGCTGCTACCACAGGTCAGTCTGTGTTCTGTTGTTTTAGTTTTGAGCTGCTACCACAGTCAGTCCGTGTTCTGTTGTGTTCTATTGTTTCAGTTTGAGCTGCTTACCACAGGTCAGTCTGTGTTCTGTTGTTTTAGTTTGAGCTGCTACCACAGGTCGTCCGTGTTGTGTTCTATTGTTTCAGTTTGAGTGCTACACAGGTCAGTCCGTGTTCTGTTGTTTTCTATTGTTTCAGTTTTGAGCGCTACACGGTTGTCAGTGTTTCCAGTTTGTGAGTTCTGTGTTTTTTTGGTTTGAGCTGCTACCACAGGTCAGTCCGTCTTCTGTTGTGTTCTATTGTTTCAGTTTGAGCTGCTACCACAGGTCAGTCCTGTGTTCTGTGTGTTTTTGTTTCAGTTTGAGCTGCTACCACAGGTCAGTCGTGTTCTGTTGTGTTCTAATTGTTTCAGTTGAGCTGCTACACAGGTCAGTCGTGTTCTGTTGTTTTAGTTGGCTGCTACACAGTCAGTCTGTTTCTGTTGTTTTTAGTTTGAGCTGCTACCACAGGTCAGTCCGTGTTTCTGTTGTGTTCTATTGTTTCAGTTTGAGCTGCTACACAGGTCAGTCTGTGTTCTGTTGTTTTAGTTTGAGCTGCTACCACAGGTCAGTCCGTGTTATTGTGTCTTTGGTCAAGTTTGAGCTGCTACCACAGGTCAGTCCGTGTTCTGTTGTGTTGTTCTTTGTTTTGTTTTGTTGAGCTGCTACCAAGGTCATCTGTGTTTGTTGTTGTTGTTTGAGCTGCTTCATCCGTTTTGTTGTGTTCAGTCTGCGAGTTAGTTTGAAGGTCAGTCCGTCTGTGTGTTCTAAAAGTTTGTGCTACCCAGGTCAGAGTCTGCGGTTCTGTTCTGTTTGTGTTTATTGTTTCAGGAGCTGCTACCACAGGTCACAGTCAGTTTGTTCTATTGTTTCACTAGCTGCTACCTAGTTAGTTGTCAGTCTGGGTTCTGTTGTTTTTTGAGGAGCTACCACAGGTCAGTATGTTTCAGTTTTGAGCTACACAGGTCAGTCATGTGTTCTGTTGTTTTAGTTTGAGCTGCTACCACAGTCGTCCCGTGTTCTAGTTTCCTTGGTCAAGTCTGATTGTGTTTGAGCTGCACCACAGGTCAGGTGTTCTGTTGTGTTCTATTGTTCAGCTGCTACCACAGGTCAGTTGTGTTCTGTTGTTTTAGTTTGAGCTGCTACCACAGCAGTCCGTTTCTGTTGTGTTCTATTGTTTCAGTTTGAGCTGCTACCCACAGGTTAGTCAGTTTCAGTTTTAGCTGTGTTTCTGTTGTTTTTAGTTTGAGCTGCTACACAGGTCAGTCCGTGTTCTGTTGTGTTTCTATTGTTTCAGTTTGAGCTGCTACCACAGGTCAGTCTGTGTTCTGTTTTTTTGTTTTGAGCTGCTACCACAGGTCAGTCCTGTGTTTTCTGTTGTTTAGTTTGAGCTGCTACACAGGTTCAGTCCGTGTTCTGTTGTTTTAGTGTTCTATTCCGTAGTGAGAGCTGTACCAACAGGTCAGTCTGTGTGTTCTGTTGTTTAGTTTTGAGCTGCTACCACAGGTCAGTCCGTGTTCTGTTTGTGTTCTATTGTTTCAGTTTGAGCTGCTACAAGGTCCACAGGTCAGTCTGTGTTCTGTTGTTTCAGTAGTTTCAGTTTGTCTGAGTTTCTTGAGCTGCTACCACAGGTCAGTTTTGTGTTTCTGTTGTTTTATTGAGCTGCTACCACAGGTCAGTTTCCGTGTTGTTTGTGTATGTCTATTTGTTTCACAAGGTTTCTTCTGTGAGCTGCTACCACAGGTCAGTCTGTGTTCTGTTGTTTTCTATTGTTTTTAGTTTGAGCTGCTAACCACAAGTCAGTCCGTGTTCTGTTCTGTGTGTCTATTGTTTAGTTTGAGCTGCTGACCACAGGTCAGTCTTGTGTTCTGTTGTTTTAGTTTGAGCTGCTACCACAGGTCACGTCCGTGTTCTGTTGTTGTTCTATTGTTTCAGTTTGAGCTGCTTACACAGGTCAGTCTGTGTTCTGTTGTTTTAGTTTTGAGCTGCTACCACAGGTCAGTCCCGTGTTCTGTTGTTCTATTGTTTCAGTTTCATGAGCTGCTTACCACAGGTCAGTCTGTGTTCTGTTGTTTTAGGTTTGAAGTCTGTTGTTCTAGTTACTACTACAGGTCAGTCCGTGTTCTGTTTCTACGTCAGTCGTCTTTATCTTATTTTGTTTCAGTTTGTTTGAGCTGCTTACTACCAGGTCCAGTTCCTGTGTTCTGTTTGTTTAGTTTGAGCTGCTACCACAGGTCAGTCCGTGTTCTGTTGTGTTCTATTGTTTGAGCAGTTTGAGCTGCTACCACAGGTCAGTCCGTTCTGTTCTTCAAGTTCTGTGTTTCTGTTGTTTCTATTGTTTCAGTTTGAGCTGCTACCACAGGTCAGTCTGTGTTCTGTTGTTTTAGTTTGAGCTGCTACCACAGGTCAGTCCGTGTTCTGTTGTGTTCTATTGTTTCAGTTTGAGCTGCTAACACACAGGTCAGTCCGTCTCTGTTGTGTTGTGTTCACATAGTGTTGTCAGTTTTGAGCTGCTACCACAGGTCAGTCCGCATGTGTTCTGTTGTTTCAGTTTGAAGCTACCACAGGTCAGTCCGTGTTCTGTTGTGTTCTATTGTTTCAGTTTGAGCTGCTACCACAGGTCAGTTTGTGTTCTGTTGTTTTAGTTTGAGCTGCTACCACAGGTCAGTCCGTGTTCTGTTGTGTTCTATTGTTTTAGTTTGAGCTGCTACCACAGGTCAGTCTGTGTTCTGTTGTTTTCAGTTTGAGCTGCTACCACAGGTCAGTCCGTGTTCTGTTGTGTTCTATTGTTTCAGTTTGAGCTGCTACCACAGGTCAGTCTGTGTTCTGTTGTTTTAGTTTGAGCTGCTACCACAGGTCAGTCCGTGTTCTGTTGTGTTCTATTGTTTCAGTTTGAGCTGCTACCACAGGTCAGTCTGTGTTCTGTTGTTTTAGTTTGAGCTGCTACCACAGGTCAGTCCGTGTTCTGTTGTGTTCTATTGTTTCAGTTTGAGCTGCTACCAAGGTCAGGTCAGTCTGTGTTCTGTTGTTTTAGTTTGAGCTGCTACCACAGGTCAGTCCGTGTTCTGTTGTGTTCTATTGTTTCAGTTTGAGATGCTACCACAGGTCAGTCTGTGTTCTGTTGTTTTGGTTTGAGCTGCTACCACAGGTCAGTCCGTGTTCTGTTGTGTTCTATTGTTTTAGTTTGAGCTGCTACCACAGGTCAGTCTGTGTTCTGTTGTTTTGGTTTGAGCTGCTACCACAGGTCAGTCCGTGTTCTGTTGTGTTCTATTGTTTTAGTTTGAGCTGCTACCACAGGTCAGTCCGTGTTCTGTTGTGTTCTATTGTTTCAGTTTTAGCTGCTACCACAGGTCAGTCTGTGTTCTGTTGTTTTAGTTTGAGCTGCTACCACAGGTCAGTCCGTGTTCTGTTGTGTTCTATTGTTTCAGTTTGAGCTGCTACCACAGGTCAGTCTGTGTTCTGTTGTTTTAGTTTGAGCTGCTACCACAGGTCAGTCCGTGTTCTGTTGTGTTTCTGTTGTTTCAGTTTGAGCTAACACCACAGGTCAGTCCGTCTTCTGTTGTGTTGTGTTGTTTCAGGTTGGAGCTGCTACCACAGGTCAGTCCGCATTCTCTTTTGTTCTGTTGTTTTCAGTTTGAGCTACCACCACAGGTCAGTCCGTGTTCTGTTGTGTTCTATTGTTTCAGTTTGAGCTGCTACCACAGGTCAGTCCGTGTTCTGTTGTTGTTCTATTGTTTCAGTTTGAGCTGCTACCACAGGTCAGTCTGTGTTCTGTTGTTTTCAGTTTGAGCTACCACCACAGGTCAGTCCGTGTTCTGTTGTGTTCTATTGTTTCAGTTTGAGCTGCTACCACAGGTCAGTCTGTGTTCTGTTGTTTTAGTTTGAGCTGCTACCACAGGTCAGTCCGTTATTTGTTGTGTTCTATTGTTTCAGTTTTAGCTGCTACCACAGGTCAGTCTGTGTTCTGTTGTTTTAGTTTGAGCTGCTACCACAGGTCAGTCCGTGTTCTGTTGTGTTCTATTGTTTCAGTTTGAGCTGCTACCACAGGTCAGTCTGTGTTCTGTTGTTTTGGTTTGAGCTGCTACCACAGGTCAGTCCGTGTTCTGTTGTGTTCTATTGTTTCAGTTTGAGCTGCTACCACAGGTCAGTCTGTGTTCTGTTGTTTTAGTTTGAGCTGCTACCACAGGTCAGTCCGTGTTCTGTTGTGTTCTATTGTTTCAGTTTGAGCTGCTACCACAGGTCAGTCTGTGTCTGTTGTTTTAGTTTGAGCTGCTACCACAGGTCAGTCCGTCTTCTGTTGTGTTCTATTGTTTCAGTTTGAGCTGCTACCACAGGTCAGTCTGTGTTCTGTTGTTTTGGTTTGAGCTGCTACCACAGGTCAGTCCGTAATCTATTGTTTTAGTTTGAGCTGCTACCACAGGTCAGTCCGTGTTCTGTTGTGTTCTATTGTTTCAGTTTGAGCTGCTACCACAGGTCAGTCTGTGTTCTGTTGTTTTGGTTTGAGCTGTTACCACAGGTCAGTCCGTGTTCTGTTGTGTTCTATTGTTTCAGTTTGAGCTGCTACCACAGGTCAGTCTGTGTTCTGTTGTTTTAGTTTGAGCTGCTACCACAGGTCAGTCCGTGTTCTGTTGTGTTCTATTGTTTCAGTTTGAGCTGCTACCACAGGTCAGTCTGTGTTCTGTTGTTTTAGTTTGAGCTGCTACCACAGGTCAGTCCGTGTTCTGTTGTGTTCTGTTGTTTCCTAGCCAAGTTTGAGTCATCTATTTAACATAATACCTAACCTTTTTTGAAATAACCCCTCACAAACTAAACCTTTGCCTACCCTTGCACAGTTGAGAAACATCGTGGCATTACACCTGTACACCTGACATGGCCACTCACAAACTAAACCTTTGCCTCTAACCTTGCACAGTTGAGCAACATCGTGGCAGTACACTTGGTAACCCTTCCAGGCACGGACCGCGTGCTGATGATGGAACGTCCCAGCGGCTACCACCCTGACAACTCCCGCCAGATTGCTGGCACCTTTGACCTGGCTACAAGGCAGTGGGTGCACATTGAGTCACCAGATGGACTCTTCTGTTCCGGTCACACTGTCACTGCTGATGGACATGTGTTTGTCGTTGGCGGACACCGTGAAAATGCAGGATGGGCCGCTGGCCTGCATTCTATGAGGCTACTCAACGAGGGTAGGTAAAAAAGAGAAAAATTAAGTAAAAATAAATCGTTACCGATAAAATACTCTCTTGGCTGCAGTCTATGAGGCTACTCAATGAGGGTAGGTAAAAAAAATGTTACCGAGAAAATACTCTCTTGACTGCAGTCTATGAGGCTGCTCAACGAGGGTAGTTCAAGAAAGAAAACAATAGTATTGTTTTTTATTTTTGTTTTGTTTCCATTTTTTATATTAAGACCGTGATCGAGTTGCCAGATGTCCTCTCTTTCATCCTCCCCCTCCTCCTCCTCCTCCTTCTCATCATCATCATCACCCTCCTCCTCCTCCTCATCATCACCACCACCACCACCACACTTTTCACCACCGCATCTACACATCCAGCTGTAAAAAAAACCTCTACGCACACTCCCCATACCTCTCACTCAACAGAGACTGTAAACCTGTATAAGATTGGGATCATGGCCTACCCTAGTTAGTGTCTTGGGATCATGGCCTACCCTAGTTAGGACCCTATACTGCCTACTCCACCTCCTCAAACATGTAGTCATTGCCCCCACACACCTCAAACCTCACACCACACACCGCACACCTTACACTCCACATAAAGAGTAAACATGGAGAAGATTGGGATCATGGCCTATCCTTGTTAGTACCCTATACTGCCTCCTCCTCATCCTCCTCATCCTCATCCTAATCCTACTCATTCTCATTCTCATCTTCATCCTCCTCATCCTCATCTTCATCCTCATCCTCATCCTCCTCATTCTCCTCATCCTCATCCTCATCTTCATCCTCATCCTCCTCATCCTCATCTTCATCCTCATCCTCCTTATCTTCATCCTCATCCTCCTCAAACATATAGTCATTGCCCCCACCACCGCACAACACAGCCAGCTCTTCACAACCCCCCATCTCTTCCCCACACCCTCCAGGTACTTCAAACCTGGACAAGATTGGTATCATGGCGTACCCTCGTTGGTACCCCACCGCCACCCTCCTGCCCAACAAGAAGATCATGATCATGGGCGGCACGCAAGACGTGGGTGCTGGCACCGCCGTAAACCCATTCTATGAAATCTGGGACCCTGAGTACCAGACATCAAAAACTGAGATCAAGCCAGTCGACCCCGGCCTGCTTCAAAAAGTTAGGCAAAACTACTACCCCTTCAACTATGTGCTGCCTACGGGGGACCTTTTCACCTTCTGTGCACGCTATGGCAAGATCATGGAACCCAATGCTGGTAAGCCTTGATTATTGTATTAGCATATCATGTCGATTCTAAACAAAGTGAGGCAGAACTGCTTCCCACCCCTTCAACTACGTACTTCCTACGGGGGACTTGTTCACATTCTGTGCACGCTACGTCAAGATCATGGAACCCAATGCTGGTAAGCCTTGATTTTTATGTTATATATTTAGGGGGCGGCAAATAGATCTATATTGCCCAAAAATATAGATCTATATATAGCAAATATATATATTGTGTATATCTACAACATATGCAGTTACATCAGATAGACACCGGAAAATCCAGTTGAAGCGCCTGCAATATGATATGGTGCCCTATGCCATAATTGTAAAACCAAATTCTGATTTTTGTAAAGTGCCCTATGCCGATTTTCAAAAATCCAGCTTCGCCAATATGTATCTATATAGATATATACAGATATATCTCTATATAGATCGATGCCTCTCCCTATACATATTGTACTTTGTTTATTTAATATTTTTAAAATATGGTTTGCACCTGGTCAAGATTATGGAACCCAATGCTGGTAAGCCTTGATTTTTTGTGTTAATTTTTATAATTTGTATATTTAGTTTTTTTAACGGTTTGCACCTGGTTTTGCACGTTTTTAAACAAAGTGGTAGAGGACTACTACCCCCCCCCCCCCCCCCCCTACCCCCCTTCACCACCAGCACCAGCACCACTGCCCACCTGTTCACCTTCTGTGTGCGCTATGGCAATATCATGGAACCAAACGCTGGTAAGCCTATTGTAATTGGTATATTTAATATTTTTAATTATTACTAATTTATATTTGTTGTGTATGTATTGCATGTATGTATGTACGTTTTAAACAGAGTGATGCAGATCTACCCACCACCACCACCAGTAGGGCACCAGTAGTCCAGTAGAGCACAAGGAAAATGTAATCATCATCATCATCATCACCACCACCACCACCACTACCACTACCCACCCCTTCACCGTCTGTGCACGCTATGGCAATATAATGGAACCAAACGCAGGTATGCCTTGATATTTTTATTATACATTTTTTCTGTATGTGTTTTGCACCTGGTTTTGCATATATATTGTATTAGTATGGCATGTAAATTTAAGAAAAATGATGCAGAACTACCACCCACCCATTCACTGTCTGTGCACGCTATGGCAAGATCAAGGAACCAAACGTAGGTAAGCCTTGTTTTCTTTACTATATCTTTTTTCTGAATATGTTTTGCTCCTGGTTTTGCGTATATATTGTATTTGTCTGGCATGTACATTTAAGCACAGTGATGCAGAACTACCACCCACCCATTCACCGTCTGTGCACGCTATGGCAAGATCAAGGAACCAAACGCAGGTAAGCTTGAACTTGAACTTGGTTACATAGCTTCAGCCAGCAATTTGGCTGCTCGCCGTCTTCGGCAGCAAAAAACATGATTACCAGTAAAATGTAAACTCGAACAAATTGCTTATTTTTCATTTTCATTTTATTTTTCGTTTTTCGTTTTTTTCAACCAAACGCAGTAAAGTAAAGAAAAGTTAAGTAAGCCCTGATTTGTATGCTGTATATTGTAATTGGTATATTTAGTATTTTAAATAATTATTATTTATATATGTTTTGGGTATTTATTGTATTAGTGTAGCATGATCATTTTTAACAAAGTGATGCAGAACTACACACCCTTCACCCCCCCCCCCCCACAACACACACACACACCCCACACCCCCACAACCCCTTCACCCCCCACCCCCACCCACACACCTTCACCACCCCCACAACCCCCCCCACCCACACACCACCCCCACCCCATCCCACCCCACCCCACTTTCCCCTGCCAAAACAATTGCTCGGTCGAACTCGCCAGTCGCAGGTCAAATTATAAGTTGGTCGGCCCGAAGGCGGCTGACCTATGCGATGGAAACTGAGAAAATTGTCGGAAAGTCGGTTAAATGGCGAAAATTGTCGAAAGTCGGTTGGAATGGTCGAAATCCCGTATTACAACCAATTCAAAGGACTCACCCTTGGGCCGACCACCGCAGGGCCCTAAAACTTGAACTTGGTTACATAGCTTCAGCCAGCAATTTGGCTGCTTTTTGTCTTCGGCAGTAAAATATGATTACCAGGAAAATGTAAACTCGAACAAATCACTTTTTCCTTCATTTTGTTTTTTCATTTTTCGATTTTTTTTTAATTCCTCTTCTTCTGAACGAAAAAGAAATTATGCATTCCTATCACAAAAGACTTGATCCAGTCTCTTCATACATTCATGGATGAGCAAAGGAAGCTTCTCTTGCCCTTCAACTTCTGGCTTGGACATCAGGGTACTTCCATTGACCAAATTGGCCAGCGCTTCAGCGCACTTGAAAAAATAAAAACTGCGCTTTGTAATGCAAAAAGCGCAAAAATTGCTTGCTGCGCCCACAGGGGGTCGCAAAAAACTGCGCGAAACGCGCAGTGGGGCTCCAAAAGCGCGCGCTTGGAAGTACCCTGTTGCACATCAGATAATGTAGGGGAATCATTTTTCACCACAGGGCACCCGACTATTTCCCAATGCACTCCTGTACCGCAGGTGTGTACCTGACCGACCTTCCCCGCCGGCCTGGCTTCGCCAATGCCCAGTTCCCCTTCACCGGCACCTCCATTATCCTCGCCCTCCTGCCCGAAACCAACTACCTGGTCGAAGTGGTGGTCTTCGGCGGTGCCAACAAAGGCGCCACTGATTACCTTGAAAGGGCTGCTGGCTCCAAATCCCACAGGTTGGTCTGATAATATCTTTTGGCGTTTTGAGGTCACCTCTGCGTTTTCAGGTCACCTCTGGGGTTGATGCCGCGTTTTCAGGTCACCTCTGATGTCACCACCTATGATGTCACCTAAACCCCAGTTACGTTTTCAACTTTATTGGATGTTGCTACAGTACCGCTGTTTCCAGTGGAACAAACCTCAAGGCCATCAGACCACTCTAGCCGGAAGAAAAAGAAAAAAAGCGCCTGGAGGGGCGTGGTGTTAAGGGGGCCGTCCCGTACGCCGCAGCAGTGGAAAGTCACCATGGCAGACAAAGTAAGTGTCACCCTCCAGGCGGTAGGGACTCCTTCATGCAACGTGTGGCAAGAATGCTGGTACAGGAGGCGATAGATTCTCTGTGTAGCTTAGATATGAGTTTGTCTACGTGTTTGCGACTGATCCCTATGGTGGAGAGATTGGTAATAGTTGTGATTGGTATGGTTCGTGACTAATCCCTATGGTGGAGAGATTGGTAATAGTTGTGATTGGTATGGTTCGTGACTAATCCCTATGGTGGAGAGATTGGTAATAGTTGTGATTGGTATGGTTCGTGACTAATCCCTATGGTGGAGAGATTGGTAATAGTTGTGATTGGTATGGTACCAGTGGTACCTATGGTGAAGACTAGGTATTGGACAAGGAATCTTTGTTGTCGAAGGATACCGTGGAGCTCCTTATGCTGAACGCTCTTTTCTGGAATTTGATGTGGTGGTTAGTGTCTGAGCAGTAGCCCAGTTCAACTAGGTAGGATTGTCTTGGTTTTGGATTTGTCGTCGATGAGGAGGAGATCAGGCCTGTATTCATCCCATGTGGCTTGGGGAAGATCAGGGGGGGGGGTGGTTGGGGGTCTCGTGGGAATGTCGGATGTTGCCTCACAAGTGCCTGAATCCATGTACATTGGGAGATCCCCCAGAGCTCTTTTGGCTACTGCCTCTTGGATGAGTTGGACCGCCTTATTATGTCTGTTAATATACATCCCTTTGAAGACAGTGTGGCTGCACCCAGCGAGAATATGGCCAGCTCCGTCCTGTGCTTTGCAACAAAGAGGGCACCTCCCCCCAACACCCCCCCACCCCACCCACAGGCACTAATCCATGCACCTCCCCCTTCCCCAACAGGTTGATGTTTCTGCCCCCCCCCCCCCCCCCCCCCCCCCCCCCCCCCCCCCCCCCCCCCCCCCACACACACACACACACACCCTACCCACCCACACACCCCCATCCACACACCAATCCACACACACACACACACCAATCCACACAACTAACCATGCCCACCCACCCACCCAAACTCACCCACCCATCAATCCACCCACACACGCACACCAAAACAAACACACATAACTAACCCCACACCCACACACCTCCCCCACACACCAATCCCCCCCCCCCACCACACACACACACACACTTTTTCACACACCCGCACCCACACACCAGGTTGACGGTTCGCTTGCCGACTGAAGACTTTCCCTTGTACGACTTTGGAGACGGATGGTCCGAAGAGGAGATGGGGTCATCCAGGGTGATGGGGGACGCAAACATCCTGCCCAACTGAAATGTGATTGTCTTGAACGGCCCAGGTGACCATTTATTTATTTAATGTACAAAATGTGTGTGTGTGTGTGAGGGGCCATCCTGCCTGACAGAAATGCGATTGTCTTGAACGGAGCCCAGGTGACCTTCTTTTATTTATTTAATATACACAAATGTGTGTGTGTGTGAGGGGGACACAATGCAACCATCCTGCCCAACGGAAACGCGATTGTCTTGAACGGAGCCCAGGTGACCATTATTTATTTTATTTTATTTTATATTATTTTATAGCGAGGGATGGTCAGAAGAGGAGATGGGATCATCTAGGGTGATGGGGGGTGCCACCATCCTGCCCAACGGAATTTGATTGTCTTGAACGGAGCCCAGGTGACCAATTCTTCTTTTGTTTTATTTTATTTTATGTTGAGGGATGGTCAGATGAGGAGATGGGATCATCTAGGGTGATGGGGGACGCAACCATCCTGCCCAACGGAAATGTGATTGTCTTGAACGAAGCCCAGGTGACCAATTCTTCTTTTGTTTGGTAGGCATGTGAGCAAGTGCTGAGTACATACCTTATTGTGTGTGTGTCTAGGGGGGGGGGGGGGCAGAGATGTCCCAGTGTATAGCATTGCAAGTGGGTTGGAAGAAAGAGGAGGTGGTATTGATCTTGAAAGCAGCCCAGGGATGATTTTATGAATTCCTTTCCTGTTATTATGCCAACACCATTAACACCTTCACACCATTGCCTCTGCACATCTTATCTTCTTTGCAGACTGGAGTTGCAGGTAACTCCAAGGTGTGACCCAGAGCAAAAATTACTTACTCGCGATTTGTGGCAACCAAGGGCCGATTTCGCCCTAAACTCGCACACCTGACGGTCGCACGGTTGTCGCACCTGGGTCGCAGATTTGGCGACGGGTCATAAAAAAGCTGCCAGGTAACTTTGCCAACACCATTAACACTCTTGACAGCATTAACGCCCTCTAACCATTAACACCATTGCCAACATCAACACCATTGCAACTGCACCTCTCCTCTTCTTTGCAGACTGGTGTCACAGCCAACTCCACCAACATCATTACCCACATTAACACCCTTGCCACCTCTCCTCTTCTTTGCAGACTGGTGTCACAGCCAACTCCACCGATATCATTACCCACATTAACACCCTTGCCACCATTGCCACCTCTCCTCTTCTTTGCAGACTGGTGTCACAGCCAACTCCACCAACATCATTACCCACATTAACACCCTTGCCACCCTTGCCACCTCTCCTCTTCTTTGCAGACTGGTGTCACAGCCAACTCCACCGACATCATTACCCACGTTAACACCCTTGCCACCATTGCCACCTCTCCTCTTCTTTGCACACTGGAGGCAACTCCACCAACCTCATCCCATCACTATCTACATCACCATCCCTATTTACCACTAAACCCAAACCTCTTCCCCCACTTGCAGACTGGACTTGCTGGCAACTCAGCCAACGCCATTAAAACCCTTGCCTCCATTGCCACTACACCTCTTCTCTTCTTTGCACACTGGAGGCAACTCCGCCAACCTCATCCCTATCTACACCACCATCCGTATTTACCACTAAACCTAAACCTCTTCTCCTACTTTGCAGACTGGACTTGCTGCCAACTCCGCCAACCTCATCCATATCACTATCTGCATCACCACCCCTATTTACCACTAAACCTAAACTTCTTCTCCTACTTTGCAGACTGGACTTGCTGCCAACTCCGCCAACCTCATCCATATCACTATCTGCATCACCACCCCTATTTACCACTGAACCCAAACCTCTTCTCCTACTTTGCAGACTGGACTTGCTGCCAACTCAGCCAACACCATTAGCACCCTTGCCATTATTGCCACTGCACCTCTCCTCTTCTTTGCAGACTGGACTTGCAGCCAACTCCGCCAACCTCATCCCTATCACCATCACCATCTACATCACCATCCCTAGTTACCACTAACCCCAAACCTCCTACTTTGTAGACTGGTCTCGCTGGCGACTCAGCCAACGGCGGGGAGGCAAGGGCCAACCACCCCAACTTCCATTCCGTGCAGTACAACCCCAACAATCCTAAGAGTGTGCGGTACACTGAGCTGGCACGATCTCAGGTTCCCCGGATGTACCATTCAACTGCAGTACTCACAACCAACGGGACCATTCTGGTTGCTGGCTGTGACCGTTGCAATTCCTTGTTGATCGAGTCCGACGAGGCCTATATCCCTGCACCTGTAAGTAGCATTGGTGTTGTAGTGCTTTGTATTGCTTGTCTTGAAGTGATCCTTTTTATTAAGTCGGGCAAGGCCTACATCCCTGCACCTGTAAGTAGCATTGGTGTTGTAGTGCTTGTCTTGTAGTGATCATTTTTATTGAGTCTGATGAGGCCTACATCCCTGCACCTGTAAGTAGCTTTGGCGTTGTAGTGCTTTGTATTGCTTGTCTTGCAGTGATCCTTTTCATTAAGTTGGATGAGGCCTACATCCCTGCTCTTGTAAGTAGCATTGGTGTCGTAGCGCTTTGTATTGCTTGTGTTGCAGTGATCCTTTTTTATTAAGTTGGATGAGGCCTACATCCCTGCTCTTGTAAGAAGCATTGGCGTTGTAGTGCTCTATACTGCTTGTATTGCAGTGATCCTTGTTATTAAGTTGGATGAGGCCTAATCCCTGCTCTTGTAAGAAGCATTGGCGTTGCAGTGCTTTGTACTGCTTGTATTGCAGTGATCCTTTTTAAAGAGTCGGATGAGGCCTACATCCCTGCTCTTGTAAGAAGCATTGGCGTTGTAGTGCTTTGAATTGCTTGTATTGCAGTGATCCTTTTTATTAAGTTGAATGAGGCCTACATCCCTGCTCTTGTCAGAAGCATTGGCATTGTATTGCTTGTATTGCAGTGATCCTTGTTATTAAGTTGGATGAGGCCTACATCCCTGCTCTTGTCAGAAGCATTGGCGTTGTAGTGCTTTGAATTGCTTGTATTGCAGTGATCCTTTTTAAAGAGTCGGATGAGGCCTACATTAATCCTTTAATTTGATTATCCCCGCCATAACTTGTACTGTCTTGCATGCTACTGAACGTGGTACTGCCGTTGCGGTACCACGTTCCGCTTCCTAAAGCCACGCCTCCTCCTCCTTGGTATTTCTCTTTCCATTAATTGTCCAAAAGCTCCCAAGAGCAAACCACCTAGTTTAGTTTTATTTGGCTTACAGTGGTACAGCTTTTATCGGCCCACCATCCCAAACACTCATACACATACCCACACCTATCCAGTGGTGACTCAATCTCTACCCTGTACACCTCCTTGGCGACCTTACCAAGTCCAACCCAGTCCAACCCAACCCAGTCCAACCCAACCCAGTCCAACCCCATCCAACCTATTCCAGACGAACCCAATCCAATATAATTATATAATCCAACCTAATCCAACCCAATCCAACCTAATCCAACCCAATTGAATCCAACCCAGTCCAAACCAATCAAACCCAATCCAACCTGCAGGTCAAGGCTGAGTATCGCATGGAGATCTTCTACCCTCCTGGCTGGTATGACTTTGATGCCAAGCCAAAAATCGAATCCGCCCCTACGACCATCACCTACGGCGAGAACTTCCTGGTGGCCTACGCGGGACAGCAAAGTGAGTACGGCACCGTGACCCGCGCCGTGCTCGTGGCTCCCGGAGCAACCACCCACAGCTTCAACACCAACCAGCGCGTGGTGGGCCTGGTTGTGAACGACAATGACGAGTTCGGGCAAGTGCTCACACTGGTGGCACCCCCTAACGCCAACATCGCCCCCTCACAGAAGTTTATGCTCTTCCTCCTGAATGGGGACACGTACTCGAAGGCAACATGGGTCCACCTCGCCTAAAGCTCTTATGGTCAGCCCTTGACGGCATATCTCTGCGGCGACACCAATCAAAAATTGTCAAAACATCGGCTGCCGAATCTGGCAACATGGGTCCACCTCGCCTTGAGCTCTTTTCTGCTTTTCAGAGTCCCCTGCTTAATGCAAACACTGGTTCTTCTTGCTGTATATCTGGTTTTGGTTTCGGAGACCCCTACTCTAGGGCGACATGGGTCCACCTTGCCTAAAGCTCTTATGGTTGACCCTTGACGGCAGACCTATGCAGCAACACAGATCGAAAGGTAATGATAACGCCTGGTGGGGCGTGGTGTTAAGGGAGCCCGTTGTACGCGGGTGGGGAGCGGTATCCTACCTCAACTGGACAAGCTGCCATAGCGGTTGACGATGACCTGCAACGTCAAGAGCGACCGAAGGGGGAGTCGAACCCCTGACTCTTCCTCCTCAAGCAATCTGGTCTACCACTAGACCATTGTAAATCACTGAAAGGGGCTCACAGATCGAAACATTGGTTGCTGCATCTGGGAACCAGGGTCCAGCTCTTTTCTGCTTTTCTCTGCTTTTCAAAGACATCTGCTTCAGGCAAACACAGTTTTTCGCTTTAGTCCCCTCTGGACCCCCCAGGGTCCCGGGGCTGAAGCCCTAAGTTCCCCCCGTGTCTCTCTCCGCCGCCCCCGTCTGTCTGTCCGCTGTCCGACAGATGTCCAGGCGTTTGAACGATTCCGACCACCTGAGCACCCAATTTGTTTGCTCATAGTTGGAGTGTGCCTGACTAGAGTTAACAGCATCGCAGCGGTCAAGATCCTTCGCAAAAGTGTTTCAATGTTTATAGCTCTATTCCGCTACGAGTAGCTACTTTTTCCACTACTTTCGAAACTCCCTGCCGGTGACTGCTTAAGCGATTTTCTGTGTCGCTTGCGACACGATCTTAGAAGTTGCTGCATATCTGGTTTAGATTTCGGAGACCCCTGCTTCAGGCAAACTTTGCCTTATGTCTGGTTTCGGTCTCAGAGACCCCTGCTTCAGGCAAACACTGGTTTTCTTGCTGTATATGCAGTTTTGGTTTCGGAGACCCCTGCTCCAGGCAAACATTGCTGCTCTTGCCTTATGTCTGGTTTCGGTCTCAGAGACCCATGCTGCAGGCAAATACTGGTTTCCTTGCTGTATATCTGGTTTCGGTTTCGGAGACCTCTGCTACAGGCAAACATTGCTGCTCTTGCCGAATATCAGGTTTAGCCCCAAACCCTAAGCTGATTCATGGTCCTTGCCAGCAAAGTGTATTGCCTACCGTACTTGTACACTAGGGCGGGTGAGGGACATAAATAAATAGTACGCCTTATTTTGAGGCGTGAGATGGAGAGGGCCAGCCCGTTTGCTTGCACTGAGGCCAACCACCAACAGGTTTGGTGTGGTGTGAATGCTATCCACTTGCTTGCACGCTAACCGCTTACTTAGTGTGAAAAACATTACACTAAACTCCTGGGTACATAATGCACTGCTTATCACCATGGTTGTTCAGGATAATGCATCCTCTGTCGCAGACGCAACGTCGAAGAGTCTTATCTGCAAGCTTTGTTTCTTGACTCAAATCTCAAGGATGCTTTGTTTCTTGTCTGCTTTGTTTCTTATCTCAAATTATCTGCCTTTTTCTTGTCTCAAATCCCAAAAGCTTGTATGCTTTGTTTCTTGTCTCAAATCCCAAGGATGCTTGCTGTATTCACTGCAAGCGTCTTGTGAGCAAGACAACCAGCAATCAATATCACTGCAATAACAGTACTGTATAATAATCAGTCAAATTGCCTAGGACGACGCTGGAATGAGTCGTGTTGGATTGGATATGATTGTTATATGTTTTTTCAGTCTCCTCTGGGCTGCTCATCGTCTTGTATAAAACATATATATATACCGTATATATATATATATATAAATATATATATATATATATATATATATATATATATATATATATATATATATATATATATATATATATATATATATATATGTATATATATACATTAATATTAGCCTCCTCTGGGCTGCTCATCGTCTTGTATAAAACTTAAGGACCGGCAAATCATATGATGCTGACCAAAGACAAGTATGATATCATATGATATCATATGATTTAATATCATATGATATGTTGCCGTAGGCCAAAGTTACCGAGTCAGACCGCCGGCATCGTATGATATCATATGATATCCTATTGCCTATCCCTAGTTATATTGTATTGTCGCGCTCGCTTTTCTGTTCAAGAAGATAAGTTTTCATTTACCCACATTCTTCCTACCATTGTTGTTTATTTGTGTCATTGCAGAACCTATTTGATTGCTCCTCCTGTAACACACTACGTCTCTTATTTACTTTATGTCTTGATGCGTGTTGCTGATGTGATGTCGTCCTGAACTTGGAAGTTGAACTTGGTTACATACATGGCTTCAGACTGCTCGTCATCTTCGGCAGTAACATGCATCAGTTGTTCAGTACACTTAAACTTGGTAAACAAATCGGGATGCTTGGTCGCCGGCAGTTGTTGTTGATCATTGGGGAGGAGAGGGGGGTTAGAGAATTCGGCAAATCTGGTTTGAGTGGACATCTCAAATCAGGAAAGTGCGCGAGTTGATGATCATTGCAAAGCCTAGCGTCGTCGCATCCCGATTTCAGTATCCGCTCATGCGGAGGAGAAGTAGCGCCTACGAAATGTGCTTCGGAAAAAGTGCAGGGAATGCATGTAACGAGCGAGGATGAGGGTTACCATACCTTAACATAACATAACACACCTTCAACATAACTTAAACTTGGTAAACAAATTGCTTCGGCCAGCGATTTGGCCGTTAGCCTTCCTGGGGTGTAACTCTGCATACGATCATCCTTCACCGACCAACTGAGTGCAATTTCCTGCATGCCGGCCAGCAGCCATGAGGCCATGAAATCAACGTATACTAATTTCTTGACATGAAATTAGATACATGGCTGTAGCCTTCAACTCTACTCGCTATCTCCAGCAATTTCTGTGTACAATCAATTATCTAATGCTAAAGATTGGGTACGTCAAGTTAAGTTATATTTAGGGATGTCGAGCTCCCTATTGTACGATATTACCGTACGCACCTTCAGTGTTGGCAAGATTAAGTACCGTAGGCGCATGATATGTTGGCGGATGAGATGGCGGACACGTGTCCGCCATCAATGATTTTGCTCAAACGGGGAGCGCTGGCGGATTGAGCCATCCGCCAACATTTAGCTAGGCCAATACAATCAGTGCAGTACACACAGTTGGGGGGGGGGGGGGGGGGGGGGGGTAACTCCCTTTGGAGAACTTCCTTCATTCCCGACGACTTATCTGTTCAATTTCGTTCTTGCCCTCGAGTTAATGAATTCTCAACCAGCTTTGGGAGCTCAGTCGTCGCCAGACCCTTATCAGCGTGAACTACTAGGACACGAGTGCATCATTGGCATCTGATCAGATGCCAATAAGGTACTCGTGACCTAGTAGTTCACGCTGATACTAAATTAATAATGCATGCCCCGGGAGGGAAACGAGGGGGTTCGATTCGGTTTTTGGATCCTCCCTCTGTCTCTCTGCCTACTGTTGCCCACAAGGTTACAGTTTTTACACAGGGTTACAAGTCCAATATTTTTTTACTTCTGCTTATGCCCAGAATAACTAATTGAAGTCCCACTTGAATCTGGTTTCAATTGGAAAAATGTAAAAAAGGATTCCGCCATCCGCCATTGGTAACCTGAGCCAATTTATGGAGCACCCAAAATCTGTAACATCCGCCAACCTTAATATCCGCCATGATTTTAGCACCCTTTTGGGTGCCTTCCGCCATCTCTATTTTCCGCCAACATATAATGCGCCTACGGTATTGGAAAATGTTGTTATCCCCCTTAAACTGGGTCTCAGAAAAGCATGGCAAAACTAACTTGGCATGGGGGTCTATGGCATTGACTGACTCAAGTTCAGACCTGAAATCCAGTGGGCAAATCGTATTTTTGCTTACATGTTTTTGCGAGTTTTTGTTTTTACATTTCCTTGTTACATGTTCACAAAGTACCGGTAATGCGATAGTAACAACAACCCTTGTTGAAAAAAAACAGTTGTTGGTGTTATCCTGGTGTTACTGCCAATTACTGTCAAGCTGGCGTCAGCAGTCTCAGCACTGATGCAGTGCTGCTAGTCTGCTACAGCTTCGACTTCGTCTCCCCCTTCTTGTCTCGCGTGAACCGAGCATCATCCTATATATGTGATCTGTTCGATTCTCGAGCTGCCCCGCGCATACCGTATACCTTCACGATTCGACAGTCGCCATCAAATTTATCGGTCTTATTAGAAAAAACACTTTTGAAAAGTCGATTTTTAAAGGGCCACCCTGGGCCACCCCATAAAAATAATGCATAATATTGGGGTGGGGTGGGGGTGTGTGGGGGGGGAGGTCAAATTTTAGTTATTGAATCCTTTCTCGGGCCATCTGATCTCAGGTTTCTCCGAGAGGTTTCTCCGACAGGTCAGCTCAGCGTGGGGTCCGGGCCTGCCCCCTCTCCCAGGGAGGGGGGTGCCACGAAGTCAACCAGACCCGACCCGAGGTCATTAGGTTTAGTTGTGACAGGGCTTTCGGAACCGAAACCAATCTGGGTACGAGGGAAACAGCCAGGATCAGCTCGATTCGGCCTGGAAGTGGCCAATCTGGCAGATCTCGGACCCCCATTACCTCGGGCCGATATGTGCTGGTCACCTAAGTTGCTCGAGGCCATAGACAGGAGCCTGGAGTAGAATTGCGTTTGCTTTCGAAGGCGATTTTCCGCGATTTTTCTCCCCAACTTTGCGTCTTTGGAGGTATTCGGGTAAGACATTGGTAATCGAGGCAGCCAGGCCCAGCACAGGGTAGCATCGACCTAGGCCCCCACCTAGGCCTGCACCTGAGTTTCCACCCCGACGCGTCGGGCGCGGCCGACGGGCGCGGTCGACGGTTATGCCAGTTAGGACGAGTTAGGCGGTTATTCGCCCTCAGATCGGGGGCGAATTACCCTCAGCCCCAGATCATTCCACTGCGGCACCGTTTGCGTCCGTCTAGGACTCCGTAATTACCTTGCACCAGACCGAGCGGTCAACAGGTCCATCTCCTCATCTGCTTCGTATCGTGACAGATAATCAGACTGTATTGTCATTGCTGCCGAATTAACCAGCAGTCTGTAGCCCTCCCCTACCCCTCCAGCCCCAGCCCCACCCCTACCTCTACCTCTCTACCTACCCCTACCTAGCTACCTCTACCTCAACCTACCTCTAACCCACTCTACCTCCACCTCTACCTACCCCTACCTAGCTACCTCTACCTCAACCTACCCCTCTACCTGCACCTCTACCCAACTGTACCTCCACCTCCGCCCAGACCTCCACCCAGACACCACCACCAGTACCATTAGCACCCAAATCAAATTGGAGTCAAGGTGCCCAATGGCTGAGGCGGCCCCTGCCTCTGAGCACGCATCCTGTCCTCCTTGGCACTACAGCACTGCTGAACTGTCCTAGGTTCTCCCCACCTACCCCTATCTCTCCCCATTCCTCCAACACCCCGAGATCAACCACCTGCTGACCTGTCCTAGGCTCTACCCTCCTACCCCTACCTCTCCCAACCTCTCCAACACCCCCAGATCAACCACCTGCTGACCTGTCCTAGGCTCCACCCACCTCTCCCCTCCTACCCCTACCTCTCCCAACCTCTCCAACACACCCTATCCTCATTGGCGCTGCAGCTCTGCTGACCTGTCATAGACCATACATCCTTTCTTCCTTCCTTCCTTCCTTTCGACCACACTCCAAACAGCACCCACACGTCAACATTACACAACAACAAACCGCACACCACACCAATAACGCACACCACCACTGCACCACACAAAATCACACCAAACACACACACACGACACCCCCCACCCCACCCCCCACCCCCCACACTCCACCACCACACCACACACCAACACACCAACAACGCCCCCCCCCCCCCCCCCCCCCCCCCCCCCCCCCCCCTCCCCCCCCCCCACACACACACACACCACACACACACACACACACACACACACACCACACACACACACCGCACACCACACACACCACACCACACCAAACACACACACGTCAGCATGGCTCGTCAGTTGCTACAGCTACTCGCCCACAGCATCGCCGTGTGCATGATCTCTATACCAAGGAGGTCGCCAAACCAGTTGGAGTACAGCTTGCGCCAACATTCCATCGCCAACAAGTATGAGTTCTCCAAGCAGCATGGCTACCACTTGTATATGTTCAACAGCAGGCTAGAGTCAATGTCGCATCCACTCTGGCAAAAGGTGCGACATAAGCCATGGGTGTGGGGTGGGGTGGGGGTGGGTGCGGGTGTGGGGTGTGGTTGTGGAGGTGGAGGTGGGTGTGGGGGGGGGTGGAGGTTGAGGTGGGAGGGGATGGGGTGTGTGGTGGGTCTGGGTGTGGGAGTGGTGTGGAGGTGGGTGTGGGTGTGGAGGGGGGTGTTGGTGTACAGGCCATATCACTTGTTACAACACACTGCAGCTAATGCACCCCACCTCCATCACCAACAAGTATGAGTTCTCCAAGCAGCATGGCGACCACCTGTATATGTTCAACAGCAGGCTAGAGTCAATGTCGCATCCACTCTGGCAAAAGATGCGACATACTCCATGGGTGTGGGTGTGAGACTGGAGGTCGAGGTTGGGGTGGAGGTGGGGGTGGAGAGTGGAGGTGGGGGTGGAGGTGGGGAGTGGGTGGGGTGGAGGTGGGGGGTGGAGGTGGGGGTGGAGGTGGGGGTGGGAGTGGAGGTGGACGTGGGGGTGGTGGTGGAGGGTGGAGTGGAGGTGGGGGTGGAGGGTGGGGCATGGAGTGGGAGTGGAGTGGGGGTGGGGGTGGGGGTGGAGGTGGGGGTGGAGGATATATCACTTGTAACAACACACTGCGTTAATGCACCCCCACCTCCAATCCAACACCAGCCAACACGTATGAGTTCTCCAAGCAGCATGGCGACACTTGTATGTGTTCAACGCAGGCTAGAGTCAATGTCGCATCCACTTCTGGCAGAAGGTGCGACATACCCCATGGGGTTGTGTGGGGGTGCGGGTGTGGGGTAAAGGTGGGGGGGAGTGGAAGTGGGGGTGGAGGGTGGAGGTGAAGGTGGGTCAGAGGGTGGGAGGGCCGGTGTGGGTGTGGAGGTGGGTGTGGGTGTGGAGGTGGGTGTGGGGGTGGAGGTGGAGCGTGGGGTCAGAGGGTGGAAGGGGTGTGGAGGTGGTGTGGGGGCGTGGAGGGTGGAGGTGGGGTCAGAGGGTGGAAGGGGGTGTGGGGAGCCCGTGGTGTTATTTTTCAAAATATCTGCCGTGGCTTTAGGGTGGAGGTGGGTCAGGGTGGAAGGGTGTGTGGAGGTGGAGTGTGCGGGTGGAGGGTGGAAACTTCTGGTGGGTCAGAGGTGGAAACTGGGTGTGTGGAGGTGGGTGTGGGGGTGGAGGGTGGAGGTGGGGTCAGAAGGGTGGAAGGGTGTGTGGAGGTGGGTTGGGGGTGGAGGTGGAGGTGGGGTCAGAGGGTGGAAGGGTGGTGTGGAGGTGGGTGTGGGGGTGGTCAGGGTGGAGGGTTGGGGGGCAGAGGGTGGAAGGGTGGAGGTGTGTTGTGGAGTGGTCAGTGGGGTGTGAGGGTGAGGTGGGGGGGTCAGAGGGTGGAAGGGGTGTGGAGTGGGTGTGGGGACGGAGGGTGGAGGTGGGGTCAGAGGGTGGAAGGTGTGGAGGTGGGTGTGGGGGTGGGAGGGTGGAGGTGGGGTCACGAGGTGGAAGGAGGTGTGGAGGTGGGTGTGGGGTTGCAGGCCATGTCACTTGTTACAACACACTACTGCTACTACACTCCACCTCCATCACCAACAAGTATGAATAATACAAATATAATCATGCTTTTCCATGTTTACCTCTTTTTGCCTAGAAGCTGTTGCTTGTAGCTAAGATAAAAATAATTATATGGTACAGCTGGTGGTCCGATTGGTGAATTATATGGTACAGCTGGTGGTCCGATTGGTGAATTATATGGTACAGTTGGTGGTCCGATTGGTGAATTATATGGTACAGCTGGTGGTCCGATTGGTGAATTGGTGAATTATATGGTACAACTGGTGGTCCGATTGGTGAATTGGTGAATTATGTGGTACAGCTGGTGGTCCGATTGGTGAATTGGTGAATTATGTGGTACAGCTGGTGGTCCGATTGCAGTAATGATGGCTGAGACTGGTGATGGAGCAGGAGAAAAAGTTAGCAAGTAACAAAACACATTTGTTTGTAGCATTAGCACACGGAGGGAGCTCTAACACAAGTATGACACAAGCATTTGTTTTTAGCATTAGCACTAGCACACGGAGGGAGCTCTGACACAAGTATAACACAAGGACATTTGTTTTTAGCATTAGCAGGCTAGCAATAGACACGGAGGATGCTCTAACACAAGTATGACACAAGTATTGTTTTTTAGCATTGGCACTAGCACAGCACGGAGGGAGCTCTAACACAAGTATGACACAAGTTTTGTTTTAGCATTAGCACTAGCACACGGAGGGAGCTCTAACACAAGTATGACACAAGTATTTGTTTTTAGCATTAGCACTAGCACACGGAGGGAGCTCTAACACAAGTATGACACAAGTATTTGTTTTTAGCATTAGCACTAGCACACGGAGGGAGCTCTAACACAAGTAATGTGGGAGATAGTGACACAAGTAACGTTGTGTTTTTGTTTTAGCATTAGCACTAGCACACGGAGGGAGCTCTAACACAAGTATGACACAAGTGTTTGTTTTTAGCATTAGCATTAGCGCACGGAGGGAGCTCTAACACACAAGTATGACACAAGTATTTGTTTTTAGCATTAGCACTAGCACACGGAGGGAGCTCTAACACAAGTATGATCATGCTTTTTATGTACCCTTCCTTGATGTATAGGATTATCTGGATTGCACCAGGTTGGGATAGTTCCTTTTCACCAATCGGCTACTGTATCAACACCCAACATGGCTTGTGCTTTTCAGGTACCCCTCCTATAAATATCTTGATAATTCCAGGTTAGGCAAGCCCCTCAGCCTTAACTTGGGCACCGGCCTGGACTGTAACAACATCCAGTATATATATTTCTCCAGCCTGTTTATGCCCGGGTTTCTCATAAGTCCGAGTCACATTACCTCCTCCAATGTCAACATCGCTCAAGCCTTTTTAGGTACCCCTCCTGGGTGTACATATTATCTTGGTGTTAAGAGTTGGGCGGCTAGTTCCTTTAGTTTGGTAGAATTTGCACTAACTTATTAAACAATAGGAATGATATTAAATGCATAGCAAGACAACGTCTTCGAGCTCACAACTCAAATGTTGAATCAGAAAGGAGAGTACTCTCGTTCTGGTAGAATTTTGCAGTGCTGTGATATGACGGATGACAGTAGAAGAGTAGTCGAATGATGAAATGCATTTCCATTAGTAATGTATGTTTTACGCTGAGGATAGGATTTTTTGTTGTTGTTGAGAAAATGAATATTGAACCTGAATTGGTGGATAAAAACTCCAATATGAAGCTGGTCATGAATCCTGATTCCTTTGAAGGATGGAAATACTTAATAAAAATTATTTAAAAATGCGATAATAATCGCACAACTAAATCATCATCCCAGCTGAGATGATGATTTAATTGTATTATAAAATCTGTTATATATTTATTAAAGTAATCACTGTAGCATCGAACTCAAGGCCCCCGTTGGTTAATGATATTAAATGCATAGCAAGACAACGTCTTCGAGCTCACAACTCAAATGTTGAATCAGAAAGGAGTACCTCTCGTTCTGGTAGAATTTGCAGGTGCTGTGATATGACGGATGACAGTAGAAGAGTAGTCGAAGATGAAATGCATTTTCCTACTTAGAATGTAATGTTTTACGCTGAGGATAGGATTTTTTGTTGTTGTTGAGAAAATGAATATTGAACCTGAATTGGTGGATAAAAACTCCAATATGAAGCTGGTCATGAATCCTGATTCCTTTGAAGGATGGAAATACTTAATAAAAATTATTTAAAAATGCGATAATAATCGCACAACTAAATCATCTTCCCAGCTGAGATGATGATTTAATTGTATTATATCTGTTATATAATTAAAGTATCACTGTAAGCACGAAACTCAAAGGCCCCCGTTGGTTAAACGATTGTTTGGGGGTTCAGTTCATCAGTGCGTTTCTTTTTAAGCCCTTCCTATAAGCAGAGGGTTGGGCAAGTTTTCCTTTAGCCTATTTGGCCCACCCTGGAACTGTAAAGTACGATACATACATATACTGCGACCTCCCTACTGCATGCAAGCATGCTGCCAACTATCGTACCATAATTCACAAAAAGGATGTCTGTTAAGCTCTTTTGGGGCTAATAGCTACAAGGTCACAAAAGTTCCGAGGACTGTAACATACATACAAACACTAATTGGCTACTGTACCAACATCCATCAATGGCTTCGTGCTTTTTATGGTACCCCTCCTATAAATATCTTGATAATTCCAGGTTTGTAAGCCTTCAGTCTAGATCGGGCACCCTGGACTGTATCAACATCCCCAATATATATATTTTCTCCCAGCCTGTTTATGCTCCCAGGTTTTCAGTCAACAGTGCACATTACGCCAATACCAACCAGGGTACTTTCAAATGGCCAAATTGCGCCAGCGGCTTTAGCGCACTTGAATACAAAACAACTGTGCTTAGTAGTGCAAAAAGCGCAAAAATTGCTTGCATCGCCCACCGATAAAAGGGTTACAAAAAACTGCGGCTTAAAGCGCAGATGAGGTCAAAAAGTCACGCATCAAAAGCGCAAAGCGCGGCGCTTTGAATTAAACCTGAAGTGCGGCAATCTTGCTTCATACCATTGCAGGTACCTCAGTGGCCATCGTGGAAAGTCCCTAGAATCTGTTTGATAAATTCCGTAGCTTGGACAAGCCCCTTACAGCCTAATCAGCCACCCTGGACCTGCAACAGACATCCAACATGGGCTCAGTGCGTTGTTCACAGGGTATCTCCGGCCCTGCCTAGGTAAGTCTACAGCTGTCTGTTGATTAATTCGATGCTTGGGTCAATAGCCCTTCAGCCTATCAGTCCACCCGTTGGACTGCAAATCAGACTCCAAGCATGGCTCATGCTAATTTAGGTACCTGTCCTGTCCTGGAAGTCTAGGAAAATCTTAATCATTCGTTCGAGGTTGGGCTAGTTCCTATTAAGAATTGATTGACTACCCTGGACTGTGGACAACATCGCAAAATTGGCTCATCTGTGGCTGTTTAGGTATAAGTCTTCATCCGTATTTTGAAGGTAGCCGTCCCCTCCTGGAAGTCTATACCTTCGGAAGGTTGGGCTGAGGTATCCTTTTAGAAAGGTTTGGCCACCCCTGGACTGCACGACTATCCAAACTTGGCGTTATGCTTTTCAGGTGTTTGGCGCAGGGTGAAGTGAGCATTCGTAGAAAGCCCGGGAGTCTGCAGAGTGGGCCCTTCTCATTGATGAGGACGCTTTTGTGAGTATGTCAATTACTGTGTGAATTATTGTGTGTGAGCGAGCCCTACTACTTCCTTTCTAAGGGAACCCTCCAGCTCAAGTTTTGGCCCTCGCGGTGATAGATAAGGATGCTTTGTGAGTGAGTATGTGCTGGTTGTTTACATCCGTTACGCGTTGTGTTAGAGTCCTGTGTGTGAGGGTAGCCGGCCCACTGAGGCTCCCTTCTTCCTTTCTAAGAAACCCGGAGCTCTAATGTGGGCCCTTCTGCATTGATGAGGAGCTTTTGTGAGGGTATTTGTGCATATGCCAGCAAATGCCCGCTTTGTATCATGGTGGTTGGTTAAGTCCTCTGTGTGTTCGAGGTAGCCCACTACCTTCCCTTCTCTCCCTGTTCTAAGAACCCAGTCCAGCTCGATGCTGGGGCGCTTCTAATATATGAAGGATCTTTTGTGAGTAGCATGTCTCCGCCTCGCCCCCCTCTAGCACGTCCCGTCTTACGTCCCCCCCCCCCCCCGCCCTTACCGCTCTTCCCCAGCTACCTCAGTTCAACCCCCCCTCAGAGCCCACTCACTGCCACTTACTCCCACAGCGCCCCCACTGATTTAGATCCTAAGCCTCTATCGCTGGACTCTCCCACGCACCGACGCACGCACCCCACACTTATCAGGTCATGATGGCCATGCGATGACTTCGGAGTACCTCTATGATAGACAGCTGACGCATCACAGAGGGCAAGAGGGGAGGTCAACCCCCTTCCACCACGCTCTCACCCCGCCCTTACCTCCTCCTCAGCCACTCCCATACGTTACTTCCCCCTTGCCTCCGTCCCGCGCCCGCCCCCCGCCGAGCTCCCCCCCCCCTGCGAATCCCAGCCACCACACCTTCTGTCACCACTATCGAGGTCATGAGAAGACATCAGTGAATGTAGAGTACCTCAATCCACAACGTGCTCAAGCGTCGGAGAGGGCCGTGACAGATTTCACTCGCCTCGAGGCCCAGTTGTAGGCCCGAGGGCCCCGTCGCAGGCCACTCACCGGTCACTTTACCACACACCACCGTACGTCACACCGTACAATCCCCGTGTCAGCGTAGTATTTTGAGCCTCCTTCTCGTCTCCCCTCCTTCTAGCCTGTCGTGACATGCTGCCCCCCTCAGCGTCGTCGAGGCGCACTGCTGCCCTTGGTGTGCCACTCCGCCCAACATCGTTACTGCTCACTTCTCTGGATCCTCCCCCGCCCCTTCCCCTCCCGCATCTCGCCAACACACACTTCCGTCTCAGACCCCATTCCCGACGTCCCCTCCACCCTCATGTTCACGACAACACCATGCATCCATTTCCATAAAGCCCATGCCATACGCACCTGCATGATCCATGCCACGCTGTCATACGACCCCTCTGGTGGTGCTCATCGCCCCGCCTCCACACACGACAATCACACCCTCTGCGCCTGGGGACCCTTCTCCGATGGCCCGAGATGTCCCAGCACCACCATGGTGTTGCCGCACCATCCTACTATCCACTCCCCACCTGTGTTTGTGGGCTTAGTCGAGGCGCTTGTGAAAGGCCCCGACCCTTAAGCACGGCCATCCGTTCAGGTCATCTGAATACAGTCAGTGAATTGTGGAGCTGACTCATGAATAACGTGATGAGATCAGGAGAGGGTGTGAGGGACCTGTCAACCCCAGCCTGCTCCCCGACCAGTCTTTTGCACTCCGCACTCCAGCTACCTAACCTCACGTCCACACCCGCAGGGCCAATCCCCTTCAGGTCCAGCATTCGCATCCGCTAGCTCACGTCCCCCTCCCCCGCCCTCTCTCTCTCTTCAGGTTCATCTGAATACGCTTCAGTGAATGGGTGGAGGACCTCATGTCATTGAATGTGCTGCACGCTCGAGAGGTGGCGAGACGGATTTCGACGGAAACTGACGAGTCATCATGAGGATATGGGGCCCAGGTAACAAAATAACATGTAATCTATTTAAATTAGTTTTAATTCGCATGATGAAAGATGTGAAGATCAGTATCACAGGTACAGGTGTGCCCATTTGTAAAACAAACACGGAATGTGAAGGACGGTTCATCCATTAACCGTGCGTCACACATGTCAGCGAGGGCCGGAGGATCGAGAGTTCATCAAACTGGAGGAGTAGCGCGGACATCAATCTAGAGTTAGTGGCCCACGGGTTGTAAAACATAGTAATTTCTGCGATGCTCTGATTTAGTGTGTCTATTGTGGCTGGTAAGTTTTATATTATCATAGGTTACGCCCCGATATCAGTACAACATGTAATAATCTTAGAGTAAGTTAAATTACAGTGCTGTAGATTATACTGCAGGTATCATAGGTTGGACGCGCCATTAAACAACATGTAGATAATTTGATATTAAAGAGATTTCATGCTAGTAATTTGAATGCGATGCTATCGAAGGTGACGCCGGGTACGCCCAGTTCTGGAGCGCTACGGGTATAATTGTAATGAGATTGTTTTATGTCAATGTAGTGAAATGTTAATCATCGAATAGGTAGGTGGCCATGAGGAGCTTGTGTTATTCAGGTGAATTGTATGAAGGACCTCGATTCATAACGGTGCTCGAACTTGGGGAGCAGAGCGTGGATCGGAGATTGTTCACGCAAACCGCCTGGCCCTCTTGTGCATAGGTATGGCCGCGCAGTATGCAAGCAATGTAATATAGAGTTTAAGTGCCCATGCAGTTCTTAATTATGCTGTAGTACGCCGCAGTTCGAAGCATCGTAGATGGCATGAGTAATAATGTGTAATGATACCTGCATGTAAGTTTCAGTGAAAGTGAGTATGGCAATTAATGGTGAACGAGTATTCTCGCAGTTAGAAATACCAAGAGAAAGTGAATGCGTGCCGGAGCGAACCGTTCATACCATAAATGTGGCTGATTCGGTGAAGGAGGGTAGTGATGGAACATGGTAGTGTATAGAAAACGAACCTGAAACGCTTGTGCACCAAATCCTGTTTCGACTCGACATGGCTCAATGGTACGAGCTATCCGTTGTGATGGGAGATTATAGGCTGCGGGGTTCGAGGAGTGCCCCTACGGGTTGCGCGTTCAATGTTATTGGCGTCTGCTGTCAAAGTCCGCCATAGTGTAGGCTTTGTCCAAGTTACGATAGGGAACAGTCCATCATTCCGTACCACCGAGAAGACGGGACTAGCACCACCCTTAAGTACCCCCCATCCCGCTCGAATCACGCACAACACTACACCCACTCCAGGCACGCCCCGAAATACTTTCAGCACAACGCAAACCAACAAACCAACGAACCTAACTAACAACCAATAAACGCAACCCAGATCCTAACAACCAGCAATGTGGCCACAAACTCGACATCAGCCAACCACAACGCCAACCAAGCGCCCTGGTCACCGGCGGCCACCAAGACACCTACCAACCAACCAGGCAAGGCATGCCAGAACATCGGACATCTGGTGTTCATGCTGATCAATCGCCTTCAGCTTCGATGATGCTTTCATAATCACATGCATCATCCCTCCAACCGGCAGGGCAAGCATGTACTAAAACCCACGCTCCACGACGACAATGGGAGCAGCACAACTACGGAGTGACCGAGGGTACTGTCAAAGCGCGCGCTTTTTGCGGCGCTGACTTTGTTGACACCCTCTCTGCGCTCTAAGCGGCAGTTTTTTGCAACCCTTGGTGGGCGCTGCAAGCAAATCTTGCGCTTTTGCTCTACAGAAGCGCACTTTTTTTTGTTTTCAAGTGCGCTCAACTGAGCGGTGGCCCCAAGGTTGGGCCATGTAGAGAGATACCTGCAGCTGCGGGTGGACTACTAGCCTAGCTCCGGCTTATGCGATGGTGTCCCTTCAACATCAAACGTCCTAGTGAGTAACTGTATTACACGGATGTAATACAATTTCACATTATCCACATTTTTCGACTGCAAAACTAACCAAGCATACTCAAACCATACATGAGCACTCACACCGCACGGCACTCCACCCCACTCTCCACCCACAACCACAAACTCCCTCACGCACCGCACGTCATTGAGCACCCACGATCGACATTCACCACCCACCGCCCTACAACCCACTCACACAACCCACTCACTGCTGTCACCACTTCCACTATCACCGCAGCCTACCCACCACCTTCCACTCACCACTCACTCATCCACCCACCACCACTCACCACCCACCGCCAAACCCAGCTCACCACCCACTCCAACCCCACCCCATAGCTCACTCACCACCCACCCACTCACCACCCACCCCCTCACCACCCACTCCACTCACGGACACGCACGCGCCAACCCACCCACGTCACCACCCACTCACCCCAGTCCACCCACTCACCATCGCCTCCCTACGCCACTCACTCGCCCACGCCCCCCCACGTCCCACCAGGCCCATCTGCACGAGCACCGGCACCCACCACCACCGTCGACCGTCAGCGACGCGTGCACTGCACCACCGGCACTGTTCCCGATCACGAACATCTCACTCACTCACCCACCTCACCACCGACACGCCCACGCCACTCATCCGACGCCCACCATCATCACCCTGCCCACGCACTCACCACCCATCTCACGCACCGCGTGGACGCACCCACACCCTGTAACCACTCGACCACGCGCACATCCACCTCCACAATCGTCATCTCACCACCTCACGCGCAGCTCACCCAACGCCAACGCCACCTTCACCCGAAACACTCAGCGCGGCACTCTAGCCACCCATGCCACTCACTCAACGCGCATCACACCACACCACCACTATCCGCATCACCACCCTCACGTTTCATCGCCACCACCAACGTCACCCACGCACAACACCATCGTCCACTCACCACCCCCCACCCTGGGCCACTCACGGGTCACGCCCGAGCTCACCACCACAGCCACTCTCCAGCCACCCACTCACATTCAGCCCCACGCTCGGTGGGCCTATACGAGCACACCGCAGCTCACCACGGCCAGTAGCCACCACAGCACCTGAGCCGTCACCACGCACCCACTCACGCCCACCCCACGCGCGAGCAGCCGCACTCACGCTACGCCCAGCCCCACTCACACACCCACGGATCACTCACCACGCAGCACTCAGTCAGACAGCCAACCCACTACCCACTCACCACTCGACAACTTCACTCCAGCCACCACCTCACCCACCCACCTCACTTCACGCACCCCCTGGCGGGACCACCCACGCCATCTCACCCAACCCACCCCCACCCACTCACCAACCACCCACACACCAATCCCAGCGCTGCTATTTTCGATGCGTCTACGCATGAGCAGTTGGTCACGATCACCACCAGCATAAACCACCAGCTAAACCACCGCACCACCCAGCCACCACTTCACCACCACCCACGCAACACACCCCGCCCACCCACCACCCACTCACTCTCGGCCAGACCACCCACTCACCACCAGCAGTCACTGCACCACACACCACCCAGCACACGCGCACTCACTCACCGTTGCGACACGCAGCCCAACCACGTCACACCTTATTTCTCCTTTGGTCACCCACACCTGTACTCACCACCGCCGAGCACCCACTGCACTTCACCCACCCACCACCTCCTCGAACGCACCGCACCCACTACGGCCATGCTACGCGCACCCACCGCACCACACCAGAGGCAGGAGGCGTGCAGAACATCAACCGCTGGTGTCATGCTGATCAAGCAATTCAGACTTGGATGAGAGATCTTATTCAAGTCCCCCATCCCCACAACCACACCGAAACCAACTCACCAAACCAGAACCCCAGCGACCTGTCACACACCCACTGCTTACGCCCCACCCACCAGCCACCACTCCAGGCAAAGGCGTGCCAGAACATCAACGCGTGGTGTATGCTGATCAAGCATTCAGCTTGGATGAGAGATTTCTTGCAGAGACATGTGGAAGACAAAGAGATCCGTCCTAATAAGCAGTTTGGATCACATGTATGTAATGGGGGTTGGGTTGGTGGTAGGGTGGATGTGGTGTGGTGTGGTGGTGCGAGGTGGTGTGGGGTGGTAGGATGGTGTGGGGTGGTGTGGGTTAAGGGTAGGGGTGGTGTTGGTTGGATGGGGGTGTGATAAAGGCGATTGTCGGTACTTTGGAATGCGAGACTTCTTAGAACATGGTGGACAGACAAGGAGATGCCGTCAATCAACGTGAAACAGACTTTCTTGATCACACGTATGTTGGGTGCATGTGGCAGCCTGGTGTGTAGAGTTTTGGTGGGTGTGTGTGGTGGGTGCAGTTGTGTGTGTGGTGTGTGTGTGTGTGGGGGGGGGGGGGGGGGCAATTGGGATTTTGAGTTTCAACCAAGATTTGTGATTACCGATGTTTTGTTGGGGTGTACTGGGGCAGCCTGGTGTGGGTGTAGTGGGTTGTGGGTGCGGGGGTGCAGGTGGTGGTGGGTGGGGGGGGGGCAATTGGGATTTGCGTTAGTAAACAGATGGTAATCACATGTCTGGTATGTATTGGGTGTATGCTGCAGAGCCGGTGGTGGTGTAGTGGGTTGTGGGCGTGGTTGGAGTGGGGGTGGTGGGTGGGGTGGTGATGGTGGGTGGGTGTGGGTGTGTGGAGGGGGGGGCAATTACTGTTATGGTATGTAAAGCAGCTTTGATCACAATGTATGCTAGGGATGTATGTTGCAATCTGCATCGGGGTGTGGTGTGGTGGGTTGTGGTCGGGATTGTGGGGTGTGTATATGATGTGTGTATGGGTGGGGGTGGGGGGATGCGGGTGGGGTGATATTATGATTTTGTTTTTAAACAGGATTCTGATCACATTTATGGAGTGGACTGGATGTGGCAGCCTGGTTGTGTGTTGTGGTGTGTGGTGTTGTGGTGTGTGTGTTGTTGGTGTTGTGGTGTTGTGGCTGTGTGTGCTGTGTGTGGTTGTGTGTGTGGTGGGGGGGGGGGGGATGTTTAAGGTGGTGGTGCAGGTGGTCGTGGGGGGGGGGGGCAATGTGTTGTTGTGGTGTGTGGTGTGATGTGGTGTGTCGTGTGGTGGTGGTGTGTGGTGTGTGTGGTGTGGGGGGGGGATGTTAGTGGTGGTGCGGGTGGTCGTGTGTGGGGGGGCGGGGCAATTGGTAATATGGTTTGTAGAACAGATTTTGGTGATCAACATGCATGTATGGGTGTATTGCCTGCAGCCTGTGGGTGTTTGGTGGTAGTGGGGGTGGTGTGGTGGTGGTGCAGGTGGTGGTGGGTGGTGGAAGGTGGGCGGGTGGTGGGGGTGGTGGGGTGGGGTGGGGTGGGGGTGGAGTGGGGTGGGGGTGGGGAGATTAGGGATGATGGTTTTTTAAACAAGATTTTGTATAACAATGTATGTTTTGGATGTTATGCTTGGGCAGCCTGTGGGTGGTGTGGGGGTGGGTGGGTGTTTGTTTGTTGGTGGTGGTGGTGCAGAGTGGTGGTCGTAGAGGCAGGCTGGTGCTGGATGTGTTTATTATTAAGGAGTTTTGTAAAAAGACAGACAAAGGTAACTGGTGCACTGATGGTGCATTGATTTGCTGAGGCAGAACAATGAATAGTATGGTTTGGTGTATCTAAAATAGTGTTAGCATTATTG
>JAJSRW010001780.1:0-37193 GCA_022414725.1 Microglena sp. YARC
ACACCACACCACCAATGAATTTCTTGGAAGAGATTATTCATCTACTTCCCAATAATTATTCACTGTAAAAGACGTTCGTTTGTGCATCAATCTGTCAGATCTTAGCAAAGATACTACCAAGTAGAGATTGAGGAGACAACCCAGAAACGACTATGATGATAAATATAATGAATTCCTACGGTGCATGCATTATGTTCATTCTAGTAATTACATTTACTGATTAATGTAATTATCTAGGATAGCTGGAGATTATATTGGTCTTATCAGGAGTAGTGTCAGGAAGAAGCAGCGATTATGGATCTTCCAGGCAGGAGATTCTTGCAGGTGCGAATCCTTCGCGACGTCATTATCATGGAAGTCTTCCTTTGTTGACGAGAAACACACTCACAGGAACGAGCCCCCGCACGGAGTCTTTTGTTCGCGTATACCCACTCAACCACACCTCTCTCTTCTTTAATCTTTTCTTCTTATACACTCACTGTATCTTTACTTGTGCTCTCATGTAGAAATGCTAGTGCACTCATTAGCAACAATCTCCACAATAGAGGCTATTCTCGTCGTCAGTATCGACGCCGTTCAGCACCAAACACATCCGACGCTATCCATGATAAAACATCGCATCTTGCTGCTGTCATCCTGCCACCACGGATACGAACCTCTCTCGTTGTCTGTCCACCAATCGTACCCGCCACAAGAACCTCCCTCCCACAACCACAACACGGCACTCACACTCCCCCCCACTCTCCTCTCCATACCTCATACCCCACTCCCCTCACGGATAACCAGAAAAGAAAGCAACAAAACTTGAACCTCACATTCGATCCCAGAACATCGACAGTAAATCATTAAATATCAGTTCATATCATGGCAGTTCGCCAATCCAGAGCATCTCAACATGCCGATAACCAAACAATGGACAGCACCACAGGGTCCGTCTCACACACACTAGCTTACGTCGGAGGTATAAATATTTGTTCGGATCCGTCGCGGGACACAAGGACCATTCCACGCCAGGGTTCGCTTAAACGTCACGAACCAGTCTAAGCGCCGCCAACGCACGGAGACCACAGAACCTCTTGAATCAAATGCACACGATCTACATGCATCGCCTGTCGCCATATCTACGTTATTGGTGAATTACTTGAGAGAAAGCACGCAGAAAGGAAGCTTTAGCATACGAACTCGGTCGCAACAGACATAGTCGATATTAAGGACGGTAGGGATTCTGCGTGCGAATGGGATATCTTAAATCCGCGGAATTGTTGGGCAATGCTTATTGTGGATGCGTCTTCCCCGGATAAGGGATAGAGGCACGAGGAAGACTTGCAAAGGAGCGATCGTGTTAGCTTATGCAAGCGGTCAGTGATCCGTGGACGCGAAACGATGATCCTGGTGGTCCCCGTGGCGTGACAACCATAACCTCCGAGGGAGATGTGTAACGTACGTTCGCCTTCGTTGTCGATGAGTCAGTAAAGACCAAGGAGAAAATGCATGAAATGAGAAGTGGAAACGATGTGGATGTCAATTGGAAGATATATCCGAAGGAGTGGCAGCAGATTCTCGCAGTCGTTTCAGAATGTCAGTCCACATGTTCTACAGTGTCCTAAAACCGTTTAGTGTTTCCATCGCGAGTGTTGAATAAATAGGGACTTCAAGACAGACTGAATCGCAATAAGGGACACCACTCACGCCCTACACAAGAAACTGGAGCAGAGCTTGCAAGTACAAAGGTAGAAACATTGACGGTCGACTGAATACGAGAAGACGATGAATTAGATGAGACAGGAATGCGAGAAAGAAGAAGACTGTAAGCAATGTCCCTTATGCCAAAACTTAGATCCCGACTCAGATACATAAGAGGTTGTTGTCATACTTGTCGTTCCTTACGATGGAAATTATTATTAAAAGAATAATAATTTCTTCACCACCACTTCAACGCCACTACCCCGATCAATGAGCGTTCCAGCCTCTCCGGTCGATTTTTTACTGGTTACGAAACATGGTCTGGAGCGGAATTGTGATTTCTCTGTGTTGATATCTTACAGTCAACGAAATACTAAATGAAACCGCTTCGTGTACGGCACACCTTACGGTGTAGAATCCACGGGGAAGTGGAACACCAATACGATCCGCCGACCATTTACTTGAATTTGTGCATTCCGACTGTAGCCCCTGATTACAATATCATCCCGAAACAAGGGGCTTGGACATCCTCCTCCAATGACCAAACGTATGCAAACCAACAAAGCAAGACACGACAACTTGATCAACAAACCATCGACACTAAACGGATAATACCACGACGCTCAGGTTCAAGTACGTCCTGATCACACCCGCATCGGAGCCACTGTCTTCTTTAACTCGAGCATCAAAGTGAGTGTCACATTCGTTTACAGGCTCTACTCCTCCTCCCACAGGCTCTACTTCAGCAGACTCTCCTCCAGCAGAGCTCTATCTTCAGCAGACCTCCCACAGGCTCTACTTCAGCAGACTCTCCTCCTCCTCAGGAGACCTCCTCCTCGCCACAGGCTCTACTTCAGGAGACTCTCCTCCTCTCACAGTCTCTAGGACTTCCCGCAGTCTCTACTTCCTCAGGCTCTTCTCCCACATATCTTCTGTTTCTAGGTGGCGGAGAGCACGGTGGTCGCGGACCACGTTGGCGATATGCAAGCCATGCCCATCAAACAGACCGAGACCCCGTGCTAGTGGAACGAACACGTTGTCCTTTTTTCAGACGCCGGATCTCAATGAGGATGAGTTGATCTCGTATAATCTTTGTAGTACACATTGGAACTAGAAGTGGAATCCAAGCATCCATGGTCTCTTCAAACATGGAGGAACGTACTGAAATTTCATTTACACTCTATAAAAAGGATACACGTTGATTTTCTTCTGATACTATTGTATCATTGATAAACCTTTAAACGTAAACGCGCATTCAGGCTGAGCACATTTCGCAGACCTCGTCACCAACAAACAGTGGGAACAGACTTCATATTGTCCTCATCGACATGCGTTTTGGGGCAAAGGAGTATTGTTCGCGGCGCCGTCGAACTTGACGCGTGTGGCCTCTGCAGCCGCCTGAGTGCGCAAGTAGTACATGCCAGTTTCAGACCCTTACGCCACGCGTACATCAGAGCGCTGCTCAGACGGCTGAAGGAGGGCTTCGTCATGAAAAGGTTTATGCTCTGCGACTGACACACAAAAGGCCCCCGTGCAACAGCGTGGTCGATGATTGCAACGTTGAGGAATCTCCCAAACGGTCCTGTAAAGCTTGCGCACATCCTCAGGAATCTCGGAGAGGTCCTGCACAGAGCCGTCGTGAGACCATGAGACGATCGCGAAGCTCAGGCGTCCAAATGCCCCTGCTAATTTCAACGTGCGCATCAAGTGGCGGTTAAGCCACAGAAACTCTCCAGCGAGAGTGCTCCTCTTGAAGATGTTGCTCTGGATGGGCTCGAAATCACTCACTGTTGCCCAAAATCTGGGAAGTTGAGGCTGTAGGCATCAATGCCGTGAGCAAGCTGTTACGAACACCCGTGCGCATCACGCGGTCACCGCATCTCATCCATCGTAGCGTCCTTGAAAGGTCACTTGGCGAAGACATCCCCCACAGGTCAAACTGGAAATGACCATATAAGCCAAAGGGGATGTCCCCAAAGTGCTTGTAAGGGCCGAGCTCCTCAGCAAGCTCGGCGCTCGCTCGCCTCCATTGCACCATGGTAAATCGTCTCCATGAATATCTCTGTCAAGACGGACTGCGCGCTCGTCATCGTAAGGAAGCGAAAGAATGCAGTACAAGGTCACCCAAACCTGAATGCCGATACCGATCGGACGCAGCGAGAAGTTAGACTCTCGAGTCTCAGGAACGCGGGTACATGGAAGTGTCGATCAATACGTTCAGGTTGCGAGTCACGTTCTTTGGCACACGCGTGCAAAGCTCGGTGATCCACAGCCATTCGCAACACCTTCAACGTCATGAACCACAAACGAAGACAGCAAGCGCGATGGAGGCAGATTGCAAACGGCGTAGCTCTTCGAGTCGCGAGTACTCGGTGATCTCAGCGCAAAGGTTCGAGGAAACGGATCGTACCCATGTTGGACTGAATTGCACTTCCGATTCACGTGGTCCTTGAACATCATATACGGTGTACCGCGTCTCCAACTGGCAGGAAATGATGTGCTGCCAAAGAGTACGTGCAGGCATGCTTGCGGATGTAGCGCTTATTACGCACAGTGCTCGTTGTACAACTCCGAAAATACGTTCGCCGACAGCATCGATCAAGTCAGGGCACACGTCAGGAGACATAAGGTACCACTCCGAGTCGTTATCAACACGAAGCATGAACTCGTCAGGAACCCACAAAGCTACGAAAATGTCCCGAGCACGCTCCGTCTCAGAACCAGTGTTGCGACGCAACTCGACAAACTCCCACACGTCAGCATGCATGGCTCAAGGTAAGCAGCCATGCTCCCCTTGCGGCGACCTGCCTGGTTGCAGTAGCGCACCATGTCGTTGTAGCACCTCATCATCGGAACGATGCCGTCCGACACGCCGTTCGTGCTAAAGATACGAGAGCCACGGGCGCGGACGTTCGATACATGAACACCAATGCCGCCAGCCCACTTGGATATCATAGCACTGTTCTTGAGTGTCGTCCAAATACCGTCCCATCGAGTCCTCCGTACCCAGCAAGTAACAACTGCTACACTGGGCGTTATTGGTACCCGCGTTGAACAAAGTAGGTGTCGCGTGCGTGTACAACCCAACGACATGTCGTCGTAGCACCTCTGGATGCGTGGCAAAATCAGAGAGGCCGGCTTCGACGGGTCGTTCACGAAGATCGCAACACGCAACCACATGTCTTGAGGACTCTCGATCACCAGCTCATCCGGGAAGGACACAAGCAGGTAAGAACGCTCCATGGTTCGAAATGCAAAGTAGCCATGTCGACGAGCGTCACGGTCAGGGACGATCATCGCGTTCAGGGCGTCTGCGTTATGGGACACGAACTCGAGGTACTGGGCATCAAAAACGGACGCCACCGTGATTCGAAAGGAACGCCGTCTTCTGAGAAAAGGAGACCTCGCTATATCCGTGGGAACGACATCGTGTACCGCACGCGCTTCGCCAGGTTCGACATCGCGATGCATGCAGCGACCGTGTCGTAGGCATAGTGCACGCTTTGCAGCGTCGCGCAAGCCGGGCGGACAGGTCGTCAAGCTCTACTGTGGTGATTCCGTCGTACATGCCGCCGATCGTCTGCATGACGATGCAGTCCACATCTACGTTGGCGACCAGGTCGGCGCATGAATCGGATATCAAACGAAGAATGCGCTCCTTGATGGCGTCGAACGAAACAGGACGGACCGAGCCGTCACGACCAATGACCTTCATCGCGAAACACCACAAATTTATATGAATAACAATTTAATTGTATAACAATTGTTATTGTTTATACCAAACACATTCGACCGCTCACCATCTGAAGCTCGACATAACTGGGTCCCGGAGATGCCCACATGATCCATCCAAATGCTTAATGGCCACGTGCTGGGGGTAGGGTCGTACGATGGGCGGAGGGTGTTCAATCTCCTTGCGTACAATTGACGATGCATGTACGAGGCCTCTTCGAGGACCGTCTCAAAGATTTTTGGCAAAAAATGTACCGATGTCTTACTGAGTATCAGGTTTGAAGGCCGTAAATTTAAGTAACCTAAAACCTCAGACATTTTTTCAGGAGTGAAAAGAGCATTGATAGACATCAACATGTTGTTAGCATTGTTTCCACAAATGCGTCATAGAGATCTTCGATTGTAGTAGAAGATTTGGAGGTCACGCGCGCGTGCATGAAAGTAAGAAAAACACATACAGCCTTGCCATCAAAGTCGGAAACTGTAGTCTGCTCATTACGCAAGATGCGCAACGATAGCCTCACATCCAATATGCAGCGAAGAAGTTCAGCCTCGTCCAATCGAGCACTCGAAGAAACACGTGCGTCCAAAAGTGACTTGGATAGAGGATTCGTCAATAACCGGAAATACAAAGTTGTCATTCATCGATTCTTTAACGTCTTCTTCTTCTGGGGGCATGCTCCAAGAACACCACCTTACCCCCTTTTGCAAGGCCACAAATATCCGACATTCTTCTTTTCCGCGTTCTTCCTTGACGATCTCTCGTTTTTCCAAACGGGTTGAAGAGTAGTGTCCAAGGAACCAGGACTAATCGCGATACGAGTTGCACCGTTGCTGCCATCCAAAATGAAGGTGGTTTGTTATTGCTTTCGGTTTCCAATACTTCAGCGGCCTTGTTGTCGTGCAAATCTTTTGGGTTTCTCTTTATTGTGTGGAACTCTATCGTATGGTCCCATGGAAATTCCAGGGGAAATCAAATTCGTTGACCGGAAGTGGAAAATCATTCATGACATCACCTGTTGGTAAGATTCCATCATTTGCGGGTACCACAAGATACGTATCGTCGTCAGAAGGCAACAAAGTGTTATCTTTCTTCATTTCAGCGAGGTTAGCTTTTTCCGCATTCTTCCTTGACGATCGCTTGTTTTCCAGCCGGGTTGAAGAGCAGTGTCCAAGGCTTTAGGGACAATCGCAATACGAAGTACAACCGTTGTTGCCATCCAAAATAACGGTGGTTTGTTGTTGCTGCAATGGTTTGTTGTTGCTGCCATGGTTTTGTTGTTGCCATCCAAAATGACGGTGGTTTGTTTGTTGCTGCCATGGTTTGTTGTTGCCATCCAAAATGACGGTGGTTTGTTGTTGCTTTTGTATCCGATACTACAGCTACCTTGTTCTCTTTCAACTCGGTGGTGGTACATATGTCATCCTTGGGCTCCTCTTCATTGAGTAAAACGCTATCGTATGGTCCCATGGAATTCCAGGGGAAATCAACTTCGTTGACCGGAAGTGGAAAATCATTCATGGCATCAAGGGTTGGTAAGGTTTCCTCATTTGCGGGTACCACATCATCACTGCTACTAGCGCTAGCATCGACGACATCATCTTGCAAATCATTCACATCATCACTGCTACTAGCTCCCGAATCGACGACATCATCACTGCTACTAGCGCTCGCATCGACGACCTCATCTTGCAAATCATTCACATCATCACTGCTACTAGCTCCCGAATCGACGACATCATCACTGCTACTAGCGCTCGCATCGACGACCTCATCTTGCAAATCATTCACATCATCACTGCTACTAGCTCCCGAATCGACGACATCATCAACTGCTACTAGCGCTCGCATCGACGACCTCATCTTGCAAATCATTCACATCATCACTGCTACTTAGCTCCGAATCGACGACATCATCACTGCTACTAGCGCTCGCATCGACGACCTTATCTTGCAAATCATTCACATCATCCCTGCTACTAGCTCCCGAATCGACGACATCATCCAAACATCTTGCAAAATCATTCACATCCGACAATCCTACTGATCAGTCATTACAACTTATTATTATTCATTGGAAACATATATACGGCTTTCGAAACGCACACATTTAGCGGGGTGTTGAGAGAACTTTGTTGGACGGACCATCCACTCATATTTCAAATTTATTTGTGAAAAAAAAATTGACGACTTTTTAATTCATTTAAGATGACAACAACCAACTATTGAAAACTATTGAAAATATTGAAAACACCCATCATGTCTTCTTCAACTTCTACCAGATCATCAATGAATTCGGTCAATGAGACGGGTATTCATTGGTTTCCTCCAGATTAACAGAAAGAAGATCGTTTCGAAGGCAACAGTCTCTGAACTAGAGAATGTTTGCAACAAATTGGCTATTGAAATCATTCCGGATTGCCGACTCTGTCGGTGCAAAGGGGCGTACGAGAAGTTCCTTCAAACTCCCCCAGGGGTAAAAAGGAACCTCTCCAAGCTATGCTTCTCCCGGTTGCCGTCGCTACGGCTGCTGCCAAGGATGCTGCTCTCGCAGCTTCTAACCTGCAGTCGGTCTCAAAGAAACTGCTGAAGTCGACCTCCCAGAAACGAAAGCATTGAAGCTTTCTCTGATATCCTGAACAAGCATTCGTTGCCGGAGTATCTGCTTTACAAGGCATCTGCCAACAAGGCATCCGCTGAAAAAGAAGCTGCTCGCATTGCACAAATCGATCAAGTATCTGCTGTTTACCAACAGTAATCGAAGCTGCTACGATTCAGTCGCCTTCCCCATCGAGTGGGATCAGAGTCACCTCCACTTATTGTGGAGGGTCCTACACTCATACACGCCTAGACTCCGACACTATCGAGGAGTTCGTCAATAAGACGAATATCTTCGGTGTAGTGCAGGAGAAGGACAAGGGTAAGATCGCACAAGGCGCAACAGTCACAATTCTTCAGACTGTTTGCAAGGCAGTCATTTCATTGGAAAAACGTGCCTGAGTGCATGGCCGACTCTGTCGGCGCACTCAAGGTGGCGTACGAGAAGTTCCTTCAAACTCCCCCAGGGGTAAAAAGGAACCTCTCCAAGCTATGATTCTCCCGGTTGCAGTCGCTGCGGCTTCTGCCATCACCAAAATGTAGTGCCCAACGCACCGCATACTTTTTTTTTGATCACGTTCTTGGATTTCATGGAGATCCGTGATCTAAAAAAAACCACGATATCAAGCAAATCATTCACATCCGACAATCTTACCTGATCATTCATTACAAATTATTATTTTTCATTTGATTATTTGTGGAAAAAAATTGACGACTTTTTAATTCCTTTAAGATGACAACATCCAACTATTGAAAAATATTGAAAACACCCATCATGTCTTCTTCAACTTCTACACAGATTATCAATGAATTCGTCAATAAGACGGGTATCATTGTTTTCCTCCAGATTAACAGAAAGAAGATCGTTTCGAAGGCAACAGTCTCTGAACTAGAGAATGTTTGCGACAAAGTGGTTTCTATTGAAATCATTCCGGATTGCCTCACCGACTCTGTCGGTGCACTGAAGGCGGCGTACGAGAAGTTCCTTCAAACTCCCCCCAGGGGTAAAAAGGAACCTCTCCAAGCTATGCTTCTCCCGGTTGCCGTCGCTACGGCTGCTGCCAAGGATGCTGCTCTCAATGCAGCTTCTGACACTGCAGTCGGTCTCAAAGAAACTGCTGAAGTCGAAGTATCTGCTTACAAGGCAGATGCCAACAAGGCATCCGCTGAAAAAGAAGCTGCTAGCATTGCACAAATCGATCAAGTATCTGCTGATTTTAACAGGTAATCGAAGCTGCTACGAAGCTGCTGCAGTCGCCTGCCCCCTCTAGTGGGACCTCCTCCACTTATTGTGGAGGGTCCTACACTCATACACGCCTAGACTCCGACACTATCGAGGAGTTCGTCAATAAGACGAATATCTTCGGTGTAGTGCAGGAGAAGGACAAGGGTAAGATCGCACAAGGCGCAACAGTCACAATTCTTCAGACTGTTTGCAAGGCAGTCATTTCATTGGAAAACGTGCCTGAGTGCATGGCCGACTCTGTCGGCGCACTCAAGGTGGCGTACGAGAAGTTCTTCAAACTCCCCCAGTGGGGGGAAAAAGGAACCTCTCCAAGCTATGATTCTCCCGGTTGCAGTCGCTGCGGCTTCTGCCATCACCAAAATGTAGTGCCCAACGCATCCGCATACTTTTTTTTGATCACGTTCTTGGATTTCATGGAGATTTCGGTTTCATTTATATGTTCCGTCGAGTGTAGTCCCATCAATTCCATGCAGTTCATGCAACCTTGCGATTGTGAGAGCGATCTCGAATTCGGAAGATAGACATGTGACGCCCAACCGTGTGCTGCCACAGCCTTGTTGTACATGAACCGGTTGCACCCCGCAAACTCTGCCAGCATCGATTTCCGAGCCTTGGTTGGGTTCAGCTTCATTTGGCATTTAATGGGCGTTCAAGGTCTAAACACGTGAAAAAAAATACCATTTACAGTACACATAAAAAACATGGGAGGATCTCAACCAATCGAAAGTCCATCGTCCGCCGACAAGTGGCGGTACTCTCTGTACACAGCAATCGTGTTCATCGTCATCTCTCTGCCACTGACATACCATGCCACCTCATTGGTGTACAAGGGAATCAGGAACGCATCGGTGGGACCAAGCTACATTGGCGTGTTCCTGCACTCGATCGTGTTCCTGATAATTGTGCGTGCAATGATGGGTGTAAAGAGGCTCTGATACCCAACCAATGATATATCAAATTCACGGCCGTCACGCCATGAATCGCTCTCCCGAAGACTCGGAAATGAGTCATCGTCATCCGCTTGGAGGAACGAGATCAACGTAGCGTGCGACGTCATCAGAGGCTCGCAGACGCATATCCTGCAAAAGGCGAACGAGATGCTGGATCTGCTCCGACCACTGAATCACTATTCAGGAGGAGGAGACAACGACTCCGATACCGGGGAAAACGATAGTAATAGTGTAATAGACCGGTGCTGCGAAGCAGCGCACGGGGCTGTCTTTGACAAGAAATCGTCGGCGTCCGAAAAACGCATGGTGCAAAAAACTGCTCGAGTTCCTCTACTACGCACGGCACACCACGGAAAGTCTCAGGGCCAGTATTACCAGTCTTCGAAACGTCGATAGGGTACAACAACGTGAGAGCGACAATGACGAATTGGTAGACGACGAACAAACAAAAAGGTTGAACGAGGACATCATGTCCAGCGTCGCTCGCTTCTCACCACAGAGCATCGAAAACGCCAACAAGGTCCAGCAACTGCTCATGTACATCCTGAATAGCCTACACCAAATGGGATACCGACGCTACAACGGGGGGGAGTGCTACGCCGTGAGGTACACCGATGACAACTTGTGCACGTACGCGTGGCGCCGGGTGTGCACCATCAAGGAGTTCGTCTACCAGAATACGCAGAAGGAACTCAATTTCGACATGTGGCTCAACCTGACGAGCGTGAGGACCAACATCAACGCCGTTGTGGATCACCTCACGTGTTGCAGGGACGTGCAGTTCCCCGACCTAGTGCGCGACCGCCATGTCTTCTCGTTCAAGGGTGGTGTGTACTTTGCCCCCACTGATACTTACGTGCCATATGAAAAAATGAGCGAGCGGGGAGATGACGTCGTGGCGGCGAAGTACTTCGACCTCGACTTTCCATGCGCCGAGGAAGAAACCGAAGAGGATTGGCAGCCACCGACACCCTACCTACAGAGCATTCTCGATTTCCAGAAGATGAAGTCCCGATGTCAGCTGGTGGATGTACGTCTTCATTGGACGGCTTATCTACGAGGTGGGTGAACTTGATGAGTGGCAGGTCCTCCCATACCTGAAGGGAGCCGCGAGCACCGGCAAGAGCACCATTCTCACACGCGTGTGCAGGGAGATCTACGAAGCACATGACGTTGGTGTGTTATCTAACAACATCGAGAAGAAGTTCGGGTTGTCCGCGCTTGACGAAAAACTCATCTTCATCGGACCGGAGATCAAATCGGACATCGCTCTAGAACAGGCCGAATTCCAGAGCGTGGTGTCTGGAGAGACAGTACAGGTCGCCGTGAGTACTCGACAGCGCGCACCATCCAGTGGAAGGTGCCCGGTATTCTAGCTGGCAATGAGGTTCCAGGTTGGGTGGACAACTCCGGTAGCATAAATCGGCGCATCGTGCTCTTCGAATTCGACAACAGTGTGACCAGAGGAGACATGCTCCTGGGGCAGAAGCTCTCTCGGGAGATGGGGTGCATCCTAAGACGCACCAACAGGTCGTACCTCAAGGCTGTCCGATTGTACGCGCGTGATAACGTTTGGCTGCACTTGCCTTCAGAATTCCACCGCGCCAAGGATGAGCTCAGTGAGAGCGTCAACTCGATGATATCCTTCCTCCGTAGCGGCAGACTCACCTTTGACCCCGAGCTGTACATGCCGTACGTGGACTTCATGGAGACGTACAAGGAATACTGCCGACAGACGGGACACCGCGCCATCGCCAAAGGAGACTTCAAGAACCACCTGAAATCGATGTCGTGTGTGATTATTAACAAGACCACGCTCAGGTACCCCAGAGGCGCAACCGGGACGTTCGTCGCCAACGCCAAGTTTGTGATGGGAGTGGACCTCTCGGTCTACTGCGAAAACAACAACAACGACGTCCAGGATACACCATCGCCACTTGAGTGAACTACAAAAAAAGTTCGGTGTACGATATATGTATGAATTTCTAACACTACAAAAACATAATGGCACCATCCTTAACATCCCATCAAGACATCGCCCTTTTGGGGTTGAAGATGTCACAGCCAGCAATAGTAGCCCTAGTAGGCTACATAGCACTGATCATCATTGTGTTGCTACCCTTTGATATGTACACCTACAATGTAAATGAGAAGAAGTACATCAGAGTCCCCTACAACTTTGCCTACAGACTGCTCATCGCCCTTCTCCTAATGCTTCCATTCTTCCTAGGCGTCTATTCGATCAACTGCATGATACACGGTAACTGCCACGCATGGTCGTGGATCGTGGCGATCCTGACCATCGTGTGGGCATTCACCATCGCGATAGTGACCATCTCCATGGGATCCTTCACGATCGACCAACTTGTTTGAACATCATTCATTCTCGCGTTCGGTCAGAAGCATAAAAAAAAAACACAATATCCAGATACTTGTTGTGTAGACAAAAAACAAAATGGATGTTTTTTCAGGAATTGACCTGCTTTCCAACTCTAAACTCGATCAAACCAGTATGCACCCCCCGCCATTGCATATCAGTCTGGTGCACAACTCGAACACAACCGATACCGCGTACAACGCACCCAGACCACCACAACAGTATCAGCCAACTATCGTATTCCCGTACATCCGTCCGTGTGCTCCATGTCCGTTCGAGATATCGGAGGAGATGCAGACAGTGTAGACGAGCTGATCGACATGACACACACGAACACTAATAATAAGCCAGTCCCGATAAACACAGGTGGCTTTATGAACCACAATATTCCTAGCATCATCGGGGGGGTCTCGCTGATAAAATCAGCAGCAGTGACGACGATTGTAGCATTATGTCGGAATCTGATGCGTCCTCATCTCGATCAAAAGCTTCGCGTAGTAGGAGCCACGACCGAACACAGATGGGTAGTGGGCGGGGTCGTGCCAACTCTAATGATAGCGGAGGAGGAGGCTACAACAAACCTACGAGAGAGGATGAGACAAAAAAGAAGCAGCTCATTTACCGATTGGACCGTATGGAACAGAAAGGTGCACACCTTCCCCGGCGCTACACCATGAACGACCCGCTAGAGAATATCGAGGCAGAGTACGAGCGTCTGAAGCAGAACCGCGACATAGACGTGAGCGTTCGTTTCCAGAGGCGCATGCTCGTGGCCTGTGTCACCGGATTAGAATTTATGAACACCAAGTTCGACCCTTTCGACGTTAAGCTGAACGGATGGTCTGATTCAATCAACGAGAACCTGGACGACTACGACGACGTGTTCGAGGAGCTCTTTTTGAAGTACCGTGGCAAGGCCAAGATGGCCCCGGAGATTAACCTGATGATGATGGTAGGAGGCAGCGGGCTCATGTTCCACTTGACAAACTCGATGTTCCGCTCTAGCAACATGCCCGATCTTGGGGATGTCATGAAGCGCAACCCTGACCTCATGCGACAGTTCACAAAGGCGACGCTCGACACCATGAACAACAACCCTAATGATAGTCAAGGGAGTCACCGACCTCCTCCCCCACCACGTACGGGAGGGGGGGTATCATGGGAGCGATCGGATCCATGTTCGGACTAGGAGGGGGAGGAGGAGGAGGAGACATCCGAATTAAGCCACATCATCCTCCCGCACCTCCCCAGAACTTCATGCGCGGACCCAAGAACGTGGACGAAATCCTGCGCGAGCTACAGAGCGATGTCTTCGAAAGCAAGAGTGATGTTGCTGTAAAAAGCGATAATGTAAGAAGTAATGATCGAGATCGACTCATCATTCCGCCTACAACAACCACATTCTCATTGTCTCCTGTGCATAGCATGGACATTGGCTCAATAAACGATCTTGTCAAAGAAACAATCAAGGCTCCCGCATCCAATGCAAAGAATGCAACAAAAACCAAGACCAAGGCGACTGGGGGGAAAGCGTGCCGCTTCAGGCACACGCACCGCATCGAACAAAAAGGCCATCGACATTTAATGGGAATAATTTCCAGGGCAAGGCCAGAGAGACCCACCTCCACCTCCTGATGACCCCCAAAGGGTCATTGATGACATTAGGCACGCATCTGGTGTGGCAGTACAAAATGGGCGTTTAATTTGATTGTTCCGTCGAGTGTAGGGGGGGGCTGTCAATGGGAGGTGTTAGATGATGGTCAACGAATGTTTTTTGTAGAGGTACTCCTCTACACCGAGCATCTCTGCGTTTGTGAGTTCCCTGTCGAAAACGATGACTTCTGCACAAGCCCAATCTGACGACTCGACTTCTAAAAAGTCTCCATAATTTATCGTTAATCTTGTAGAATGCCCATTAACAATTTGGTTGTTTCGTTGTACCTTGTTCGACCTGTAAAGCTGTTTAGTATCACATGAGACAACCCACTCATCTCCATGCAAATTTTCTTCTGGAGTAAACCAGGAGGTACCATGATAAGCTACACCATTACCCCATTCATGAAATCCAGACAACCAGTTGTTACCCAAACCATCAAAAATACGCTTTCGTATTCCGCCTGTAGTGTATCGAGCGAGATGGAAGAGGGTGTATGTTTCAGGTAGAACATCTGCTGGAAACCTTATACCCGAGCCAGTACCACCCGATATGCATGTTATAGATCTCCCCAAGGGATCTGTAGAGTCTCCAACTGTTATGGTACCCGCCCTGGTTTCGGTGGCGTGCCTCCCGTTTCCTGATATATCATTCCAACTCTTTGTGCTGACATCCCAGCTCTCTGGTGTGTACCACGAGCCGGCTCGGTCGCCGCTAACGGGATCCTCGTGATGGACGAGATGTACTTAGGTGTACGAGAGCCCCTGAACAACTTGTCCATGGAGTAAGGATTCTCGCCTGATGACCCTCCAGGGTCCACGAAGTCGAGAATCGATTTAATGCTCAATGGGCCTATGATAGGGATTGAGTCGCCGAAGTGCTTGATGCGCATGTAAGACACGACATCGGAAAGTTCAGAATCTGTGAGGGAACGGTCGTAGAAGGCCATCTCGCGAACATCTAGACAACTATAACTATAACTACTAGTGGATTTAGCGATCGAATTGTCAGTGGTAGTGCGCGACGAGTAATTTGTGATAGTTCCATTTCCAGTGACTTTGTTATCCAATAGGTATGAAGACGGATCTATAAATGCTTCCACTAGGTTCGCACTTGGAATCCTCAACACAAGGAGCATCCATGACCCATAAGTGAAATTTTGATGAGAAGTTGATATATTCTGGGTATTGCCTGAATAAACAGCACTACCTAAAGTGTTTATGACACTCTGTCTGTATAATAGAAAAGAGGATGGCGACCCCGCCAGTCCAAAATCGAATATCCTTTGAAATTGTTTGTTCTCGTAAAATCTCACAACGCCCACGAAAGTGAACCCGTTCTGGAGGTTCCATGTTTGTGTCCCAAGATTCAAATAATTTCCCTTTGAATTCGTAGCGTCGGTCGTCCCGAAGCGCACATACCTGTTGGGTTCATTGGTCCTGAGTTTGGGTAGCCCCACGCCTCCAACCTCGGCGGTCTCGAACGAATTCCACGAGGATACATTGGTGTTATCAATAGAAAGCTGTGGCAATTGGGATGCATCCAAATGAATCTTGGGGCCCTTGCTAAGCAGCGGGTCGCTGAAGTATTTGTAGTGGAGGTGCCCTACGACATCGGAAAGTTCAGAATCTGTGATGGAACGGTCGTAGAAGGCCATCTCGCGAACATCTAGACAAGAATAACTACCTGGAGTGGATTTAGCGATCGAATTGTCAGCGGTAGTGCGCGACGAGTAATTTGTGATAGTTCCATTTCCAGTGACTTTGTTATCCAATAGGGATGAAGAAGGATCTCTAAATGTTTCCACTAGGTTCGCACTTGGAATCCTCAACACAAGGAGCATCCATGCCCCATGAGTTAAATTTTGTTGAGAAGTTGATATATTCTGAGTAGTGCCTGAATAAACAACACTACCTAAATAGTTGGTTTCATTCAGCTGTCTGTATAATAGAAAAGCGGATGATGTACCTGCATTTCCAAGATCGAATATCCTTTGAAAGCTCTTTGATTGATAAAACCTCACAACGCCCACGAAGGTGAACCCGTTCTGGAGGTTCCATGTTTGTGTACCAAGATTCAAATAATTTCCCTTTGAATGATTAGCGTCGGTCGTCCCGAAGCGCACATACCTGTCCGTCTCGTCCGTCTTCAGTGTGGGCAATCCGGCTCCGCCGACCTCTGCGGTCGCAAACGAGTTCCATTCGGAAACGGCTCCCCCGCCTGCGGGAAGCTGTGACGTGTCCAAGTATATCTTCGGAGCCGTCAGAATCAAGGGGTTTCTTAAGTTCTGCATACAATTGCTACAATGATTTCTGTATACAGTTGTTCTAAAATATTTTTGGGACACTCTGAAACGTTGAAAAAAGAGAATGCAAATCCGAATGACATGCCTGTGACGACTACTTGTGTGTCCACAAGTTCCGACGAATTGATGGGTCTAGGACGACCTCTTCCATTTGCCCACAGCAGCTCTGTTGTTGTTGATGAATAAAAACTCGTATTGTTGTAGACACCACTCGGTCCCCCCCCTCCGGTGGTCGCGACAACATTAGGTTACACCGCAAGGTGTGCCGTACACGAAGCGGTTTCATTTAAGTATTCCGTTGACTGTATACATACTTTATTTGAGAACTACTTAAGGTGACACAACAACCATTTATAAATTGTGTACATAAAAATAGATATGCCATCTTTTCACGTCTTGTCCGATCTTCACCTCGAGCACTTTCCCGGGTTTCGCCTCGACCCTGCGAAAATCGAGGCGCCGCTCCTGGTTCTGGCCGGAGATGTGGGCAGTCCATCTGACAGCGAGTACGTCGCATTCCTAGAGCACTGCTCTCAGCTATTCGAGGAGGTGTTCGTCGTGATGGGTAACCACGAGGCGTACGGAATGGGCACTCTCGAAGACGGTATTGCCGCCGTGACACTGCTGATCGACCGCGACCTTCCCGCCAACGGCCACTTTCTTAATCGTTCAGCGCACGATTTGCAAATCCAAAATACCAATAATACCAAAGTAAGGATTTTGGGAACCACGCTGTGGTCTCACGTCCCCGATAAGGACGCAATACACGTGCAGTGCTTCTTGACCGACTACCGCATGATTTCCGGCTTCACAGTGCCGAAGAACAACGCCGTCCACATCGAGGACGTTCGCTGGCTCGAGGGCGAAATCTCTCGCGCGGAAACCGATGGCGTCGATATTGTCGTCGTCACTCACCACGCGCCGAGCTTTCAAGGAACCAGTCACCCCAAGACGAGAGGGAGCTTGCTGAACAGCGCCTTCGCAACGGACCTGCACCATCTCCTCAAGAGGACCCCGGTGAAACTGTGGGTGCACGGACACACGCACTACTCAAACGACCAGAAAATAGGTCAATGCAACCTTGTCTCCAACCAACGAGGCTATTTGAGCAATCCGGAAGGACACAGATTCGATCCTTACAAGGTGTTTGAAACATACAGGGGAAGAGGCGATCGCTTAAGTGCGGCTGGTCCTTCAATGGACACTCTCTAACGTACCGACAAAAGAACGATACGGAGTCTGCAGGATGGAGAGCCATGATCTAAAAAAGAACCACGATATTCTCGTTAACAATGCAACACCGTAAGTAACCCTACAACAATTCCGATCAGCGAATACAAAAGATACATTGTGATTGTAAATTTTTGGAGCCCCCCCGATACACTCGACGGAATACTAAAATGAAACCGCCTACTGGAGTGTACGGTACACCTTATGGTGTAACCTTTATGGTGTAGCAACCCACGGGGCAGTGGAACACCATCATGTTTTTTTGTAGCCCATCCACGCATCCCTGCAAAATGGAAGCGGTCTCCCTTGACCCAACACTTCCATGCAGTGCAGCCTTGCGATTGTGAGAGCAGAGGAGCGGTCCCGGTCCGAGTAAGTGCTGGTTTCTGGGGAGAATCGCAGTCCTCGTACCTCAGGGTACCGATTGATCGAGTTGTTGTCGACAAAGAGAGGGGGCTAAGCCACCCTCCTGTGTTTTTCTTGGATTTGTTTACGTGTGCAGTACACCCTCACCGCCAACTGGTCGCGATAAGAGACCTTTGGAGTCTCCTTCAATGGGGTGTGACCCAACAACTCGTAACCTAGACGAATCTGCCCTTCCGTGGTTATTTGGACACTTGGAATTTTGTAAACACATTCCTTCTTGCACCCGGTTTCCCAAGACATGAGAGTCGTCTTGAACTCATCTGTCACATGAACCTCCTCTTTGAAGAGGCGCTTGCAGGAAGCGAACATAGATCCCGTAGGCACAGCTACCTCTCCTGGTCCGGTAGCCTTCAAAGTCGTGATTGCAGAACCATATGCTACGCGAACCCTCAGGTCAGGATGATCCAACTTCATGTTGCGCTTGATCCCTGCCCAAAATGAGTCCATAGCCTTGCGCTTGCCAATGTACCTCTGAAAGTTGTCTCGGGATTCTCTGCGAAGGAGTGCCATCCTCCACCACTCGTCGGAAACGTATCGTAAGTTTTCAAGTAAGCCGAGATATCATCTGTCCTGGATGTACTCAACGCTGCTCCATTTTCACGAAGAGACTCCCATCTAGGAATCATGTCTGAGAAACGTTTTTCTTGCTGTTTTTTCTGTTTCTTGATACCAGACTTGTGGTAAAAAGCTCCGCGTGTAAGCTTCCATGTCTTGCTTTTGTCGTCTGCCAGATACGTGACTGTAGCGATGTTGCTCCTACCAGGATCCACACCCAGAACGACGATACCCATATCGGGCAATGTCGTTTTGAGTTTATGGTCATACTGTTCTGAGACGCTCATACCTTCATCGTCACGAGACCTCTTACTTGTCTTCTTCAGATCGGATACACGAACCTGTACTGTCTTGCTGTACTGCATGCTCAATGAGACTCCGTCAGTACAGATGCTACAAATCGAACACCCACCCCGTCTTGACAGGTGGTTTCTTGAAGAAGGAACCTGCGACTGTTTTTCGGGCGTTCACGAGCGTGTCATACCTACCCTTTGCATGTCTGTACTCGTCAGTATCCTTGATATCATTAACGTCAGCATCGTACTTCTGTTGGGCCAACTTGTATGCCTCCCATTCACCTGGACCACATGATTTTTTCTTCTTAACTGCAGGCTTCAGAGGCAACATGAAGCGGTCGGATCCTTTACATCTTTCCACTTTGAAAGCTCGACGATGTTTGGGTCTTTGGGGAACACGTGCCTGAATAGGTTCACGAGGGTCTTCATGTCAAGGCGGACATGCGCCCGTTGGACATTAAAGATGGGCATCAACCGGATACGACGTGCACCAATAGACTCCAACCGTGTCTGCATCCAATAATTGAACCGGACCATGGTCGGGAAGTCCATGTCTTTGCCATAGTCATCATAAAGTCGACTTCCATCTGGAACTTTTCAGCCTGACTCGAACTTCACGGACATACTCCTGAACAGACTCTGGCCAAGATTCCATCTCCTGTATTTCTTGTTGGATAACCCTCATCACGTCGTACACACGGATGGTCTTCGGAGCTTTCAGTGCATTCAAAGTAGCCTTAGTGAGGCGTGTCAGACGAGGTACCAAAGGAACCCATGCGTTGTTCGACACGACAGTGCTCAATGTGTGACCGGCATAGTTCAAAACCTGGTCGAAATAGATAGGGTAGGAGTTGATGTAGTCAGGGTCATCGCTACCAAGCACCTTTCCGATTACGTCTTTCACGGCTTCGTATGATATTCTACTCTCTTCATCTGGGAAGACACCGTCAACTCCGATCCTTAGCCAATCCTTCCAGTAGGTATCCTTCATATCGTACATATTAGGAATCGGCAGGTCGCCCTCCATGAGCCTCGTGACATGGAAAGTCAGCACCAGACTGGAACGCCGCAACATGCGGCTCACCACATTGACGAGCTGATCCACATGCTCCCTAAACTTACCGAATTCTTCATCGTCAAGACTCATTGCCTTCTTCAGGGCGCATTTCACGACACACATCTTTTCCACCGTCTTGTATTCTGGAGGGGGTCTGGCGATGAGACCATTGTCTTCGCATAAACGGACAATATCGTCCTTCTTGTCCTTTGATGAGTATGCTACTTCGGCCAATTTTAGTAGCTCCTTCAATTTCGCGACTGTCGGAGGTTTCGTTGCCATCTTACATAATTTATACATCACAGAACTCTTTATACAAACATCACATACGTGTTCCATACGTGGTCAAAACAACCCATAATGATTTTATCAGTGAGGTTGCTGAATGCTAAGGAAATCATATCAGACACATACGTCTTTGTATCGTTTGGTATATAGTTCAATCGACGAAAGTCCTTCTTCACCTTAGCGAAGCACAGCTCAATAGCATTGAATTCTGGACTGTAAGGAGGAGTGTAACAAATATTTACGGGGCTTCTGAGGACCAAGTTCTTATGGATACTGTGCCGTACACGAAGCGGTTTCATTTTAGTATTCCGTTGACTGTAGATAATTTGATCCTCCACGAATCCTCATGACTCTGCATTGCGCGAATCCTACACATGCGCAAACAGTACCGTCTCTGCACCTTCAAGGGTGGATTGCAGGGCTGCGAGGGACTCTGCGTCTCGAGTGCGTCGTTGGATATTTTCGAACTCCTTCTCCAGATAATCGAGGGCACGGAAAGGAATTTGAGGCTGTCGAGCACGCCAAGCTTTCTTTGCGGCGGCAACGATACACTCCGACTTCAGACAAAATACAGTTTCGCGCGCAGGCTTTCAGGCATGTCAGGGACCTCGTCAGGGTCGTGTATCTCGGCCCACCGCTTGATGGCGTCCGATTTGGCAGACTCACACATCTTATTAGGATCGATGTAGTCGTCTTTATCGTCTTCATCATCATCTTCATCTTCATCACCATCCCGGGAGTCTATCTCTAAGAGGGCGTCTCTCCACTTGTTGTTCAGAATAAGCTTGTACTCGGTGTGGTCGAATAAAAACCGCATCTCGTGCATCGAATTGGCGATGTCCACCGGGTTTCCCACGGCCAGGTCAATGAAGGAGCAGCACAAACGCGAATCCGTACGAAGATTGCACCCACGCTCTTTTAAGGCGTGCTCGAGAGTGAGCATGCGTTTGCTCGCCCCAATGATGGTCGCGGTAGACCTCGCGACCCCCACACCTCTCCCGGAATTCACGTAAGCGTCGCGGGCCATGCTCGCCGCAAAATAAAATTCTGAAAACACGCGCGAGTCCACAATGGACAACTCCGCCAATGTACTCGACAACAATACCTCGCGATTCTCTCTTCGATCATTCGAAGTTAGTGGGGATGTCTCCTGCTTCTCGAGCGAAACACGAGCCACGTCGCGGACACTGTAAAGAAGCTTGGGTGTCGTTGATTTGTACACGAGTTCGCAACGCAGCGTCGAGAGGTCCCTCTCGGTTACGCGATACTCAGACTTGGCCTTCGACACACAGATGCGAGCGTAGCGCATAGCCCTCATTTCGGAACGGAATTTGGCAGACAAGATGCACCCGCGAGGGGGTCGAGAGACATCTTCAGCCTCTTTCAACCTCCTCCACAATGCGGCTTTGACACCGGAAACCCTCAGGCCACGATCGCGACACGCCTTCTTGAGCACATTAACCTTGCTTGTCTCTGTAAGACCCTCATCTGTAATACGCATCCTCTCGAACGCTGCATCGTTCACGAGGAGTCCATCTGGCTCCAACTTCTCTTGCAAAGCAAGACTAAGCTCGGCGAACGCTAAGTTGCCCACCAACATGAGGCTCGCGGCGTCCTTTGAGACATCGCATAAGCAACGGTACTTAGCATCGCTCTTTGAGATATGAGACGCGATGATGTAGAGGGGGCCTTCAGGGAGCAGTTCCATGTTTTTTTAACATGGAATCAAAACGTGTTCTATGTGTATAACGTGTTCAACTACTTTATACTTTATACTTTATACTCAAGACTTGGACATGTTGTGTGACATTTTTATAAAAATTGTATACCACAAAATGCCATTCACGTTCACAGCGACGTTTCCCTTTGTCGTCAAAGACGAGTTAAAGAAGGTTGCAACAGTTGCCTCGTTTGCGCGTTTCAGACACCTGTCCCTGCGGAGCTCAAGGCCCACCTAACCGAGATGTTCATCAACAGGCTCCCGACATGGTCTTACTTTTAAGAAACGGAAAAGACCCAATACTGTCAAGGCCAATGTCGTCGGCAAGCCCCGTCAATGACACGTGGCCCTCGAGGGGTCAATGTGTAATAAAGGCAAGCAATGCTTGAAAATCATAATTATTTGAAAACACTGTTGTACAGTCAATTTGTGGGACACCTTACCGGTGACCCTTGAACCCAATGGGTAGATCAGCTAAAGGCGAGTACATATTTTGCCCTTCATCTCTGTATTTCAGCATTTAAGCTGCCCCAAAGGATAACAAGGCAAGCTGCTGAAAAACCCAGGTGGGTCGGTCGGTTTAGCGCTCACACTCGCCTCGATGGAAACTGTGGTTTTGGGGGGAGGCGAGGGAACACAGAATGCCTCAGGTCGCTCTCTCCCGTCCATCCACGTTGTCAGAAGCAGAAGAAGGTTCTTGGCAGCGTTCACGTCTCGGTTCCATGTTGCACCACAGCGCACATTGGATGATGCGCTTTTGACACTGTCTCTACAGTGCAGTACTTTGTGGACCTTGACGTTCTTCACCACCATCTTCTGCTTCTCAACAGTTATAGACCCGTCGATTGGGGACTCTTTGCAAACTCCGCGCCAGACTACGCTGTCTGCCTTCATGTTGACAAGCCTCTGGAAGCAGCCGTGACATTTACAAGAAGTGTTGCGTTCGTCGACGTGTTTGAACAAAACATTCTTACGACGTGAGAGGTAAATTCAGTGTCTTTAGATGCCTTGAATTTTTTGTGTCAATCACCTGAAGACAGTATCTGTATTGACAAGATCGGTTACAAATATTGAATTGGTCAACTTTTCAGAATCCCAAAATATAAGGTGTCCCAATATCAATGAGTGCACGATGAGCGAAGCGCAGAGGAATGTTTTCATTAAGGTTTACTTCGACCTCCAGAAGTTCATTTTCAGCAACAAGATCATCGTCGCTGCCGCCGGATTCTCTATCGCCGTGGCTACCAACGACGCAGTAAAGAAAATGCTCAACTCCATTATCATCCCATTGTTCGATTGCATAAACAATATTTCCTTCGTGAGAAAAGCCCTCGGTGTGAAGATCATCTCGATCATATTAGGTATCCTGGGGACGTTGATCATGTGGATGCTCACTATACTGCTTTGCTTTGTCCTGCTTGAATACTTTTTGAACAAGTCTATATTCGGTATGGTCACGACGATATCCGAAGAGAACAAGACAGAATTCGTCAAATCCAAGGTGGAGGCCAAGAGAAAAGATACCATTTCAAAGAAAGTAGAAAACATCAAAAATGAGGAAAATCAGGTTGACGAAATCCTTGAACTGTCAAAGAAAGATGACAAACCGGTCGAAGATATTATACGACAAGAAATGCACAATGACCTCAGCAAGAAGACACAACAAAAACATGAAGGACAACGTAAACAGTCTCAATATTGGGATGATGGGTCGTACATGCTTGTTTAAAACCATCTATATAATGGGCGTTCCTGCCTACCGGCAGTTTTTTTGAAATTTCTACTCATAATTTTGAGCCTCCGGGACGACTCGCTAGCCTGAGATATCAGCACAGAGGAATCACAAATCCGCTCAAGCCATGTTTCGCAACCAGTCAAAATCCTACGGGAGGCAGAAAAGCCCATTCTGTCCTGGTGGCGGCAAAGATACAGCACTCAGCCTTCATACAAAATACAGTTGAACGCAAGACTCGTACATAATGGGCGTTCCTGCCTCCCGGCCGATTTTTTAAAATTTATAATCAGGATTTAGAGCCTCTTGAACGACTCAATAGCTTGAGACATAAGCACAAAGGAATCACAAATCCGCTCCATACCATGTTTAGAAACCAGTCAAAATCGGCCGGGAGGAAGGAACGCCCATTACATGTAAAATTCAAAAATTCCATTGCAGAAGATAGAGTGTAAAGCCTGATTTTGCAATCTGGATTGTATCGATTTGTTCATTCTCCCTGTGTTGTATCGTCGTGTGTTGTTTCTTTTTTTGTTTGTATATTGGATGAAAAAATATGTTAGCACGCTTATTAGTCGTCTTATTCACTCCGCTCACTCGATTGCATCGACTGTCATCATTAGTATGGTAATGTACTTTGCGCACCGCTTGTTACAGCTTCAGTACTACCGGTATTGTCGGAGCGACTTGATTCGGATCATTTTCTTCAATCAATCGCCTATTTGCATGCACGTGACGAGCATCCTCTCGATCGTGGAGACGGCTGGCAACCATGTCGTGAAGCATGTCATGGACAGCGTTCTCCATTGCGGGTTTGCCATATCCACTGGTGATAACGCTGGGGCAACCTCTTCCTTCTTGGGCGGGCAACAACATTCGTACAGTGGTGTTCCACACCAGAACACGCCGCTGAGCATTGGAATGCGTACAATAGCAGACATTGTGTGGAAGGCGTTGTTCCCATCTCGCTATGGTCACGTCGACCAGGTGACTTCTTAATCAGAACAATGTGGGCGATGCGCGTATGTCGTGACATGATGCGAGTCGCGGGTGCTGGGAGAATCCGTCCCTCTCTAGATGATCGCCCATGGTGCGCACAAGTTTAAACACGTTGTTGTACAGCGTTGGATCCTTTTTCAACGCTTGTAGCAAGTATGTCGTCATAGCTCCTGAGTACTCCTTGTTCGTGCTACATATATCCATGGGGTCCTGCAAGAGGGCATCTGCGGATGTCTGGTCGTCTCGACATCCGCTTATGGCGAGGATCCTTCGCCCTCTTCCATGTTCATTCTTGTTCTCCACAAGCGGCGCACTCCTCTCGTTGATCAAGTCTGTCCACGTGAACGGGAGGTCGGAGATGGTTCCTGAGTGACCGCAGTCGGCCACGAAAACGATACTCGTACGTGGATTGAAGTAGTAAAGGACTTTTGAGATGTAGTCGTCTGGAATCAGGCGGAAATCGCTTGGGACGAGACACTCGTCGAATCCGTCGAGCTCGTTGTCTGAGAACCCGGCGATGTTTGTGCCGTGACCGGAGTAATGGATCCAGACGGTGTCAAGAGCCTCGTCGTAGGAGTCTGTTGCAAGGTCGACTAGCGCGTCCAGTATGGCAGATGCTGTAGTCGCGGCTGCACCGATCCGGACGTCGCACTTGAACTTGTGTTGACGCATGAGGAACTCCGCCATGTTGTGCGCATCGTTCTCGCATCCTTTCAGGGATGCGGTCGTTCCTTCGTAGTTCAATCCAAACAGTACAGCTCTTCGATTCATTGTGTTGTGTTGTGTGTCCGTGTTCGTACATTAACATGAGAACAAAATGGTTATGTGTCTTCACTCAAATCATCTTGTTGACAACACTACACTCGGACAACATGTAATGGGCGTTCCTGCCTTCCGGCCGATTTTGACTGGTTGCGAAACATGGTATGGAGAGGATTTGTGATTCCTTGGTGCTGATGTCTCAATCTAGGATCCCAACCCACCCTCTAAATCCTGATTAGAAATTTAAAAAAATCGGCCGTGAGGCAGGAACGCCCATTATGTGTATGTTGTTGAGAATACAGTGTAAAGAGAAACGAGGGAAAACCCATTGGTTCGCAAATTTGTCTAAAAAATCTGGAAATATAATGAAGAAGCCGGAACAACAATCCGTGATATCTTCGTCTGAGATCGAGACTATCGTGAGCATGCACGTTCCTCGTGGTGTTGTGCGCAAGAACGTACAAGATATGTCTGTGTTCGTTGCCGCATTCACACCACGTTGGGTGAACCGCCACACTTGCTATGAGCGTCTAGAGTTTCTCGGAGATTCGGTGCTTAGTGCAGTTATCACGTCTTACTTGTACATTCGCTACCCCTCGGAGGACGAGGGGTTCCTGACGAGCGTCCGCTCCAAGTTGGTTAGCGGCGCGATGCTTTCGCGACTCGCGGCGAATCACACTCCATTTGGTGAATTCGTTCGTAGGATCGTGGCCAGGTTCAAACCACCCTCTGAACACATTATTGCTGACAAAGAGACGACTAATGACAAGAAGGTCCTGGAGGACGTGTTCGAGGCATTTCTTGGCGCGATGTTTTTGGAGATGGGGTTCGACGTCGTGAGTGCGTGGCTCGTAGGCTTCATTGAGAAGTACGTGGATTTCGCAGAGGTTATCATCAACAAACGCAGCGCGAAGCACGACCTTAACACCTTTTACCGCCAGAAGTATGGTTACATTCCGACATTCCAGACCGTTTCTGAGAATAGCAACGCAACTACGCGCGTCACTACTACGACCATCCGGGACATCTACGGTGTCATCCTCGGTACGGGGTCTGGTAACAACAAAGTGGAAGCAGAGGCAGACGCTGCTGCAGCTGTGCTCTCAGCGTCGTGACCAATGGAGGGGTCAATAATGTTACAGTTTGTTATCAAATAATTTGGGACACTCTATCTGGATAATTTGAATGATATCCCCTGAAACCAGATACATGTCCGTGATTCACTACAAATTTTTTTTGAGGAGAGTCTGAGGAACGCCCATTGTTTGTAATACAGTTGTTCTCAAATAATTTTGGGACAACTCTGCGAAAACGGCGGGACACTGTCTCACTCCAAGGTCCGGGGGACATGTAGTAAGAAAGACAATGAATTCTCCATAGGGGTCATTGCGCAGCTGAGTAATAGCAGCATTCAATTGCGCTTCGGTCACAACACCGGACATTCTGCAATTGGTTGTAGTAAACACAAAAATGAAATATCTTTAAACGCCCAACGTTGCCCAAAAGCAACTATCTGCAGTCTGGATGAGTATAAGGTGTGTCCCACTTTATTTGAGAACAACTGTATTTCTTTATGGTTCATTACGCCCTGGAACACCTCATTCAACGGATCTCGGAGAAGGTGTGTGGGCCGGTGCAAGACACCGAAGCCCTATTTCTATACGCCACTGTTCGCGGAATGCGCATGAAGCGCATCCTGGAAATCGGTGGTTTATCAGGGTACTCTGCAACAAATTTCATCAAGGCGTTCGCCAAACCGGAAGAGAGCGTGATGTACACAGTGGACATTCAACCCGTTCATAAAATCGCGCCAAACCACGTCGTTCTACGCAAAGATGCTCGTCACATTGAGTCGTATGACGTGGGAGACTCACCACTCGCCCTCGTGTTCTTCGATTGCCATGATTATGACGTCCAGATGGCAGTGTACGATAGGCTGGTGGCTAAAGGTTTGATCACGGATGCTACAGTACTGGCTTTGCACGACACCAACACACACCCTGCCAAATTCTTTTCCTTTGGGTACGCTTTGAACGGCAATCCCGGCGAATGGGTGCACCAGGACGTCGAACGGATAATGGTCAACAAATTTGTCGAATCGGACGGGTACCACGCTTTCTCACTGCACACACCACTGTCATCCCGTGATGCAGAGATGCCTTATCGACATGGCCTTACTTTGTTGCAAAAATTCAAGCGCCTAGAGACATAATTTCACATTCGCTCGTGAAACAGAGTCACTTTCGCGCATCGGAAAATGGATACATTTTGGGGCAGTAGTTCTCAAAAGACCCCCCTCGAGTTTCGCCGAGACGCGTCGAGAAGCCGCTCATCGACCTCAAGCACCACCCGATACTGATTTGGGGACACAGACAGTTGATTACCGAGAGGTCTGTGCGTGAAACTCACAAGTAGAGTGTGTGTGTGCGGCGTTGTTCACACTCGTTTTTAAAGATACGCATCATGGTAAACGTGATGGATAGAAGCACATTCCACGTTTGTATGCATCCCGCATTCTTCACATTTATGCCAACCAACTTTGCTGTCCTTCAGCAGGCGGAGACGAATTTTCATGTCGACGTCTGAATTACATCCTCTACACTCGAGGGATTTGTGGATGGACCACGAGGCGTTGCATTGTAGGCATGTACTCCGGTCTTGTGTAATATTGTGCGTGACGAGAGTTGAGTTGCATTTGGGACATGCCATCTTTACATCTTCATTCATTGTGAATTTACTTATACGACACGTCCCACAAATGTTACAGTCAGACCGGTCAATAATGTTACAGTATATTGAATCAATTACAATTCTCTATGTACAACTTGGACAGACGGTCGATTGTTGTACACATGTACACAATTCCGCTTCAGACTATGGTCTGCAACCAAATGGGCGTTCCTGCCTCCCGGCCGATTTTTTAAAATTTATAATATGGATTTAGAGCATCCGGAACGACTCGCTAGCTTGATACATCAGCACCAAGGAATCACAATTCCGCTCCATACCATGTTTCGCAACCAGTCAAAATCGGCCGGGAGGCAGGAACGCCCATTACCAGTCAAAATCCGCCGGGAAGAAGGAACACACGGCAGGAACATTCAATGCCCCGCCATTAAATGTCCCCACCACACGATCAAATGAACACATATTCTCAATGTTTTTAGATCGGGACTTTACGAGCACATCATTAGATCTGGGCAGCACAACACAATCAGTTCGTGCACATCTACTGCACACATCTCTTCATCTTCGGTTGCACACATTCCCATGGGGGGCTCAGTGGGCGTCAGGGACTTGCTAGCATGATACGCTGGCAAGGGCGGGAACTCTTCGTGCAAAGGCTTCTGTTGTTCTACAACAGGATACACATAGAGTTGCTTTGAGAATCCACTCTTGCTCATCGTCCTTTGCGGCTTGATGGAGATGAAGTCCATGATGGAGACTTCGGTGACCTTTGGTGGCGAGTAGGCCTCTATGACATTATTGGAAACGCTGATGGGGATTGGCTTGGCTTGGAAAGTGGGGGCATCTACTTTCATCTTCTTCATCATCTTCTTCTTCTGGTTGCGAGGCAGGTACCTGTGAGTGTTCTTGATGCGTCCTACACATGGCGCTTCATTGGGTAATACCCTCTTTCCGTTTCCTCTGGGGCATTGAAACCCTGAAAACTGCCCTGGGTTGTGCTTGATCCTGCGCAGATGGGTGTCGACGCAGCTCTGCACGATCGAGAAAAAAACATGCCAGAACATACAGTCAACGGAACAGTAAGTGAAACCGCCACATCTTGCGGTGTAACCTAATGTTGTCGCGACCACCGGAGGGGTACCGAGTGGTGTCTACAACAATACGATTTTGAATCAACAAATTGCAGGATGTTATTTTGTTTTTACGTTCGAGAGTGTCCATTGAAGGAACAGCCGCACTTAAGAGATCGCCTCTTCCCCAGTACCGTGGCCCAAAAGAACACGGGGTGCAATGCGTCATGTAAGGAGGTTTTTCTTTGCTGGACATTTTTTATTGCAAAGGGGGGGGGGGGCGCGTCCTATTCAAAAACGTTCGATGCTTGCAACGAGGGAATATTGCAGACGCGACGGTACATGAACATCGCTACGTATTATATATATTTGCACCCCGAAATAACTTCTAGTCCGGCATGTGGTAGCATGTGGTAAAATACAAGTGCGAGACCCGGTTCTGGAGTGATGGTGATCTTTTCGTTCCATTCCCAATTCGGAAGTATGACTGTCTCACCCCCTTGCATATTATCGTTCAGGTACAACAAGATGGTGCAAATCCCAGTCTCACATTCATCACGAGCATAACACGTGTCGGTGTGGATGGAAAAATCATCTCCCGGCTCATACTTTGAGAAACGGAAAAACGGGTTAATATGTGTTTGGAAAAATAACCACCACTACGTATGTTATTTGCAGGTCCAGAAAAGGAGAATGATGAGTATTCTTTCTCGTCATGAACCCTTGCGGGAATGAATGTGCTAATTTTATCCCATACTCGTGCTGATAGTTCTTCGCTTGTTAATGTAACACGTTTCCTTTTGCCTGCAAACATACATCCTCCTATGTATGGGCTTTGGAACCCTTTTTGTTCTGCAAGTTTTATCCATTCAGAGCATTCGTTTGGTGTTAAGACATCTCTGACCACAAATGCGTCAACATTTGGAAGCGATTCGTTTTCTCTGGATGTAATGCGATCAGAGCACATGTTGTTACGTGTTAGGAAGTTTTAAATTTTTTACGACCAACCGGACTGAGGGGCTACATTCGACGGAATACACCGAAAGTCCCTATGTCTTTACTTGTTGCGCAAGAAAATACGATTTTTTAGGACCATCCAACTCATACACTTTATTTGGATGTTTCATTTAATTGTTCCGCCGACTGTTAATAATGGCATTTCTAAGGCCCGCATGCAAATGTAATCATTCGTCTCGAACTTACCTTGTGGTATGTCATTCGCCCATCATCATTGTATGTGCACGAAGCTCAGAGACGTAATCGACGTTAGGGTCGATATTGACGTTGCAGTACACGCCAATAGTTCACAGTGGACGTAGAGGTCATTGTTTGTTATTCGGTGTTCGAGAAAGTGGATGTGTACACAAGCGAGCCCGATCTACAGTGAATGTGTATAACAAGCGAGTCGATCTATATAGACGCAAAACGTGTACCGCATGTACCGCATGTACTCATAATTAAACCGCATGTACCTCATGAACCGCTATGAACCGCATGAACCGCATATTGAACCGCAACTGTACCTCATGAACCGCGATGAACCGCAATGTATCGCATTTACAGCATGTGGTACGGGGGCTTCGCCACCTCTCTTGTCGATGTCAACCAACCAAGCGATACTCAGAGGTTCTACAGTCGGCGGAATAGTATATATCAGATTGAAATAAATTTACGACATGGAGGACGTCGATGAGTTCAGAACATCTCAACGATGCAGCTGCTGTGAGACCCGCATTTGCACCATGGTTTCACTCAGTCATCGTAAGAAGCAATATTTGATTATGTGCGGTTTCTTAAACAAGTGTGGAGAGACATACACTTGCAAGAACTAATGGGGGCAACGTTGCCGATTTTGACTGGTTGAGAAACATGGTATGGGGAGTAATTGTGATTCCTTGGTGCTGATGTGTCAAGCTAGCGAGTCGTTCCGGATGCCTATAAAAAATCGGGATCCGGGAGGCAGGAACGCTACAATTAACTGTAAATTCACCTGCGACAGAGACATTGTGGGGGGCAGCTGGCATCTTCCTGAAGGCAGTTCGAAACAGAAAATCCCTGTTCGTAAAGGACAGCATCCCCGGACCCCCGGATGTGGTATCAAGAAATTCCTAGGTTCTAGGATATACGGGTTAGCTTAAATTAAACGGTAAATGTATCCGCTTTGTTTGAGAACAAACTATAAAGGTAATCTGATTCCCGGCATGGTATTCCGAAATGACCCAAGATATTTCCTTGCATCCTTGTCGTAACAAGGGATCTGTGTTGGCAACATTAATCAACGGAATAGTCTTAGGAGGAGCTAATCGAAAACGTCTTAGTCAAAAACGACTCCAATGTGACAAACCATACAAGTCTTTACAAACGCGAACATCACAATGCGATTACTTCTCTTCACAAGCTACTTCACTACATTCATCCTCACAATACCCCCAGTACTTCGTGTTTGACGCTTCAGAAGATCCAGGAGAGATTAACCAACAACAACAGCCTTCGCGTGGTGCGGCGACATAAGGACTGCTCGTCTTAGATATTGGAACGGGAGATTTGGTCGATTACAGCGTCTCTTTTTCCCCATCAATCTCATTAGAAAACACCAACGGATGGCGTACACGTGCACCAATCACCGCTTTGCAGGTTCTGATTTAAATCGCGTAGTCATTCCTAAATATATATGCGCGCTTTCCATCAACCCCGCGACGTCCAAAAAAGCATCCCGATTGTTCTCTTGTCGATAGATACATGGATTCCCGTGTTGCAGATCACATACACCACATCCTCTCTATATCAGGAGTGGAAGCGCCGGTCTGAAGAGCAATTCATCTCCGAGCCAGTTGGTACCTTCTTCCCAAGATGACCATTGCATACCTAGGCGGCATCAACATTTTACAAACCCCTCTGAAAACCATCCCCACAACATAGATAACTTTTCTATGCGCGCGTAGTTTTCCTCTGCAAACTCATCGCTATGCGTTAGATAAACTCCAAAAGAGAAGGAGAGGAACAGGTATGGATATGAATCTGTGGCAATATTCAGCTAACATGAGGAATGTTGTCATCCGAACACGTGGAAGAATCTAGATGAGCATCAGCACGAATGAGGAGCGTCATCGAGATGGGCGTCGCTGAATTTACATAGAACACATGTGCGCCACAGTCCAAGACTAAACAGAAGGACGTGAGAACGCAAAGTATCGAAGCAGTGCGCAGGGAGCGCTCTGCTCTTCGGTCGAATACACAAATCACAGCTCGTGCAAAGATAATTGAAGAATCGATAACGAACTAATAAATCAACGATGCAGCTATTCCTTTGCTTTTATGGCACCACCACCCCCAACACACCTGACAATGGGCGTTCCTGCTCATCAGAGCCGATTTTTTTTTAAATTTCTAATCAGGATTTAGAGCCTCTTGAACGACTCGTTAGCTTTGTAGATCATAAAGCACCATGGAATTACAATCCGCTCCATACCATATTGATAGTTTCCAAGCTTAACACAGTCAAAGATCGGCCGGGGAAACAGGAACGCCCATTAATGTTGTGTCGCATCTTGTGTGGATGTTTTTGCGTCAATTGAGGCGTTCACTTATGGTTCATCGACGATCTGTGTGAACCAAGTCTTCCCAAAGTTTTTGACATTCGTTAGAACGATAAATTCATTATTCAGAGTGTCCATAACAGTATATTTTAGAACAAAATGGAACCAATGGAATCCTGAAGACTGGGACCTCCAACTGCCAAGGATGATGTAGGAAGCATGTGCAACAGAGGTTACGCATGGACCCAATTGAGAGCGGAGCCAAGTGTCGTAGCGACCACATCGTTACTTGCATTGCAATGCATCTCGATAAATATTGATAGTCTTCTTCGCCTGACGCTTCGCACGACGAACATTTATGCTCATGCAAACTTCGAGTCCTTCGCTGACCAACCGCACAAACGGACAACACGCGATACAGTATCGCTCTTGTCCACACGGAAGAAACCCGTCGAATCGCGCTGGGTATTAACCGGTTCACAGAGTCTCCAACACTGCCACGGCGGACTCTGCATCATGATCACGTTGTTGGTAGGTCGATGCCTAGCATGGTTCCCAAGCCACATGATTCGTCATACTATGGCATTCATCTATGTCTCCCTGCTCTTGTGGTTCTCCAGGTTGTTAGACGTTAGTTGCGTCATTATGTCGACGTTGAGTTTATTCTCAAGTCGATTATCCGTTCCTGCACCGGCTAAACATGTCCTTGTTGTTCAAGATATCGTTCGAATCCCGCTTCATCAAGAATATTGGAGCACGCTCGTTCCGGGTCCATGGCGGCGTCACGCAAACCTCAATCCTCCTCTAAAATCGAGCCCTCTAATGAACGCCTTCAAGCAAGTCCATCTCCATGATCCAGTTGCCAAAAAACCACCGACCAGCCCTCCGCTGCAGGAATCATCGTTAGGTCATTACATCGAGTTGAAAATAAACATTCCATTGACGTTTCCGAGGAGGCGCCTACACTTCTACCAGCAACGCGCATTCGAACACTTCTGGCGGAACTTTGATGAAAATAAGTGCAAACCTTGCGAAGATGACGCAATAGAGGCAATCGAGGTGTGTGGCGGCCCTAAGTCGTAGACGCAACACTCGCATAAAACGAGACCCATAACTCGACTGATTGAGCACATCCTTGTGCCGTCGCGACGGATATCCGCAATTCCCTTCGAATGTACACGAAAGACGCGAAGATGTTCCTCCCTTCAGCTTATTCGTAATGGAGCTCGCGCGCAAAAAGGACATTCACGACAAGCACGTTCACAGTCGTCGGTACTCTGTCTTACTGCTCAGGAATTGACATCTGCCCCCACCTGCTATATTGCAGTTCCTGTTGCAGGTTGCTCTCCACCACCGTTAGAGGCGATAACAACATGGTGAGGTGCATTGAGCACGCGCGCTAAGTACCCGGAGTATCGCAACGTCTTGTGCATCACAGCACTCCCACGAAGCGCTTCGGAGAAGAGACAATTCAACGAACGTCTTTGTCCCGCGTTGTGGCTGGGCGTCAAACCCGGAGTGGCCCGTAGACCCTGCCACGGACAGTCGAACTCGAATCCCGACTCTGAGAGACAGCCTTACATGCACCGACAGGCGCGATACAACAGCCGTGCCCTTGTTCCGCTGCATGACGATGGCGCCTCGCTCCACCACTCCGAATCGCCCCCCTATAATGTCACGCCGTTATCACCAAACTTAAGAATAGTGGAAATTCCGAAGCACACTATTCCGTGACGCCGTGTGTAGGTGATCACGACCTGTTGATCAGTGTCAAGAAGAATAGCTAGTCGGGTGTCGATACGAAGAACCTTGCGTCTGTACAATGTAGTGTGGGAAATATACAGCCCGTAACCGGCACGGGACCACAGTAGGAGGTGGCCACTCTGATCATGGAGACCATCCTCGTGCACTTTGCGATGAGGCATGGGGAACATGTCCTTTCTTACGAGAGAGCACCGCCATCAATCTCGCACATCCTAATTTATACGCGTTCTTTCCGAAACCTGTGCATCCTCTGCAAGGCATTTCCACCGAGGACACGCAGGCAAACACATAGAACGAGTAGAACAAGCCACATCTTCACGGTCCATTCATTCATCCATTATCCAGTACTCTGTCTCCTACAGCTCAGGCGTCAATTAAAGCGGCACTATCTCCGTGAACACATGAATAAAAACGGAGAATATTCGCAGCTATCCCAAAACCCAAACCAAGTATATTTACACTCGAATACGAAAAAAATAATCATTCAAACGCCATGCAACCGCTACACTCACTAAACCTCATCAGAGCTCATGTCCATGATGGACATGTGGGCCGTTCTACTCTTCATTCGCGCGATTCGGCTGATGGGTTAACCAACTAGGGCAGGTCCGGCGGAAACAGTATAAACTATGAAACAATCCCAATAGAACGGTATAACCCAAGCAATAGGCGTTCGCACAGACATGTTATAGTGTAACGAAGTGGATGATGTCCTATAAGCAAAATGCGGCCCCGTTTCCAGCAAAGAAACCTCGGCTTTTCACCTGACGCAATTCGCACATCAGACAAACCACAGACGTGTTCTCTTTAAGTTGTGGCCAACCAACGGTTCCCCTGGCCATCCTCACTTAGTACGCAATGGGGAAGTGTTGAGTCGCTGTAAATTCGGCTGGTCCTATAATGAGACATTATTCTCGATAAGTCTACCACAGACAAAAGAACGATACGGAAGTCTGGCGCGAGATGTGGAGAGCGCCAGTGTGAATCTAAACCAAGAAACCACGGATATTGCTCGTTATTACGCAAATCCTGGTCAATTATTGTGGTGAATTTTTCAAGATAATCAGTATTGGTGTTCCAGCCTGGCTCCGGGTGGGTGTGGTCTACAACAAGATGCCATTGTGGTTATGACAGAAGTATCAAATAGCCAGTTATAGAGTGGTGCTGTACACTCCAAGAAATAACCCCGTTCATATTTTAGATAATTACCTTGTATGGTATTTTCTATTAACTCATACTAATTTCGGCTGGTCAGATATTTATGATGCGGCTGCGACTTGGGAAGATGTGCTGCGCTACTGTATCTTCCAGGGTCAGATGGTGTAACTGCTGCTGGCGAAGGAGGTCGATCGCCTGTAACTGTGTGGCGTGCTGAAACCATAGATGACGTAATACTGTTCTCCCGTTCGTAGTGTGTGAAATGAGTATCGAACCACAGTTACTAATTCCACAAGATGGATGGCATTCAATTGCGCTCCTTGCAAGAGGTGCAATTGTGAAATGTTATTCTAGAATCGACGTATACACATTCCATTCAAATTATCCGACAATTGAGGCGATATGCGAAATTTCATGTCGTCGTGGCATTGGTGGTCCACATTTTCCGATTAAAGGCGAACATAAAAAAACGTCGTCACAACTTTGCGTCAAATGCTGCGCATGATATGCGCGGAAATGTTTCACGAATGAACTGCATGGACACATCGCCATATAGCAGACCAGCAAGCAGGACTAAGTGCCCCAAGTGCGATGAACCCTCTCATTCAGCGAGTATGCGATGACTTTGAGGTGTAATGGGATGATCTGCCGGGACAACATGAGTGATCGAGGTTCAATCCCATGTACTGTGAAAAGGATGATGATCCCCCAAGCACAGGCGACATCCCAACTGCCGAGACGGATTGTTGTGCGTCAGAGAGGCAAGACCATACGATCGAGTATCGTCGATGACCAAACAACGAGTATACTCAAACATCATTTGTCACGTGCTGTTCCAGCAGGCGTATGATTTGGACGCTGACCCTGACCTCGTTTCCTTCTCCAAGATCGGTGTCCCGGGTCAGCTCATGAAACTGTCGAAATCTCCTGTGTGTGTGCGATCCGAGCTACTCATACTCGAAATTTCCGTTCGCCGTTGTGTCTCCATGATGAACTTAGTTGTTTCGGAAATCCTCTTTCTCGTTGTGTCGCCCAGCTATGAAGTCTTCGATCTCCGCGTTGGTGTCGCCGAGATGTGAAGCTGCTGAAATTTCCGTGGTGTCGGTCAGCGGCAAGCTTGGCTCTATCAAAAGACTTATTTCGATGAGTGACTTAATCGAACAGCATACGGAAAGGGTTATTCTCAGATGTGCCAAGGTATTCGCCCCATCCCCCGGTCGATAATTGCGTGTCAGTCATCCAGACCATTAATTTGCAAGTTGAGCGTGTACACATTCATCACCTCTACAGCTATGGAGTATACGAATAGACCGGTCCCTTCGATGCACGGGTGACTCAGGCGTGGGCACTGAGGTGCATTGACATC
>JAJSRW010000233.1:0-5000 GCA_022414725.1 Microglena sp. YARC
CCACCCACTTACACGCTGCCGGGTTGGCATTCAAGCATGTGACACCACCTGTGTCCATTACACAATGCCTACACCCTACGCTCTAACCCCTTCACACTATCACACACCCACTTACACGCTGCCCGGTGGCCATGTCAAGCATGTTGACACCACCTGTGTCTCATACCACCAATGCCTACATCCTACGCTCTAACCCCTTCAACACTATCACACACCACTTACACGCTGCCGGTGGCATTCAAGCATGTGACGACCGACCAGTGTCTCATTACACAATGCCTACACCCTACGCTCTAAACCCCTTGCACACTATCACACACCCACTTACACGGCTGCCGGTGGCATTCAAGCAGCTGTGACCACCACTGTGTCTCATACAACCAATGTCCTACACCCTACGCTCTAACCCTTCACACTATCACACACCCACTTACACGCTGCCGGGGATGGCATTTCAAGCATGTGACCACCACCTGTGTCTTTGTACACAATGCCTACACCCTCGCTCTAACCCCTTCACACATATCCACAACACCCATTACACGCTGCCGGTGGCATTCAAGCATGTGACCACCACCTGTGTCTCATACACAATGCCTACACCCTACGCTCTAACCCCTTCACACTATCACACACCCACTTTACACGCTGCCGGGTGGCACTTCAAAGCATGTGACCACACCTGTGTCTCAATACACAATGCCTACACCCTACGCTCTAACCCCTTCAACACTATCACAACACCCACTTACACGCTGCCGGCATTCAAGCATTGTGACCACCACCTGTGTCTCATACAACAATGCCTACACCCTACGCTCTCAACCCCTTCACACTATCACACCACCCACTTAACACGCTGCCAGTTGGCATTCAAGCATGTGACCACCACCTGGTTGTCTCATACACAATGCCTACACCCTACGCCTCTAAACCCTTTCACACTATTCAACAACACCCACTTACACGCTGCCGGTGGCATTCAAGCATGTGACCACCACCTGTGTCTCATACACAATGCCTACACCCTACGTTCTAACCCTTCACACTATCAGCACACCCACTTACGCGCTGCGGTGCTTCAAGCATGACCACCACCTGTGTTTCAATACACAAATGCCTACACCCTACGCTCTAACCCTGTCACCACTATCACACAACCCACTTACACGCATGCGGTGGCATCAAGCATTGTGACCACCAACCTTGTGTCTCATACACATGCCTCCACCCTACGCCTGAACCCCTTCACACTAATCACACACCACTTACACGCTGCGGGTGGCTTCAAGCATGTTGACCACCAAACTGCTGTCTCATTACACAATGCTACACCCTACGCTCTAACCCCTTCACACTATCACACACCCAACCTTTACACGCTTGCCGGTGGCATCAAGCATGTGACCACCACCTGTGTCTCATTACACAATGGCCTACACCCTACGCTCTAACCCTTCACACTATCACCACCACTTACACCGCTTGCCGGTGGCTCAAGCATGTGACCACCACTGTTCTCTACACAATTGCCTACCACCCTACGCTCTAACCCCTTCACACTATCACACACCCACTTACACGCTCATCAAGGTGCATGTCAGCATGTGACCACCACCTGTGTTAATACACAATGCTACACCCTACGCTCTAAACCCCTTCCACTATCACACACCCACTTAACGCTGGCCAGTGGCAATTCAAGCATCGTGACCACCACCTGGTGTCTCATACACACATGCCCTACACCCTACGCCTCTAACCCCTGTCACACTATCACACACCCACTTACACGCTGCCGGTGGCATTCAAGCAGTGGACCACCACCTGTGTCTCATACACAAGGCCTACACCCTACACTTCTAACCCTTGCCACCACATATCACACACCCACTTACACGCTGCCGGTGGCATCAAGCATGTGACCACCACCAGTGTCTCATACACAATGCCTACACCCTACACTCTAACCCTGCCACACTATCACACACCCACTTACCACGCATGCGTGGCATTCCAAGCATGTGACCACCACTGTGTCATACACAATGCCTACACCCTACGCCTCTAACCCTTCACACTATCACACACCCACTTACACGCTGCCGGTGGCATTCAAGCATGTGACCACCAAGCCCTTGGTGTCTCATACACAATGCCTACACCCATACGCTCTACCCCTTCACAACTATCACACACCCACTTACACGCTGCCTGGTTGGCATTTCAAAGCATGTGACCACCACCTGTGTCTCATACACAATGCCTACACCCTACGGTTCTAACCCCTCACACTATACACACCCCACTTACGGCTGCCGGTGCATTCAAGCATGGACACCACCTGTGTCTCATGCACAACACCCTATACCCTTACTCTAACCCTGCCACACTATTCATACACCCACTTTACGGGCTGCCGGTGGCATTCAGCATGTGACCAACCACATGTGTCTCATACACAAGGCCTACACCCTACACCCTATAATATAAACCCTTCACACTATCATACACCCACTTACGGGCTTCCAGTGGCATTCAAGCAAGTCACCACCACCTCGGGTCGCGTGGGACGAGCCCGATGCAAGCGCTCGATCTGAAGCACAGAAATCAGCGGGGAACACAATTGACATATCAGTATACACACACAGAAAGCAGTGATCACAACGGCAGATACAATGTACCATATTCAGTATATCACACAGCAGAAAGAAGCAAAACATTTAACACATAGAAATTCAGTGGAATATTATAAAACATATTCAGATCAGCTTATAGATCACATCAGATCATATATATATATAACATGGAAGCAGTGACGAGGTTAGCTCAATCACATTCAGATCACATATAGATCACATTCGGTTCACTTATCATTAACGAAACACAACCAACAGACCAATGAGAGTCTGCTAACTAGTCAGCTAGTGCCCTCGCGTCGCCCCCCCTGTCTCTCTGCGCTTTGCCGCTCTGCCATGCGATGGCGATTGCAACAATTATGTTATCCAGGCTTTGAGTAGACGACAGAAGACTCAAGCTGGCCTACAGATATCTGAATACAAAAAACACTGATTAGACTTGATAAATCTTCTCCTTCTCCTTTCCTTCTCCTCCTCCTCCTCCTTTCTCTTTCTACTTCCTTCCTAGTTTCATCATTGTTCCCTCTCTCCTCCCACCTCCGTAACTCTACCATCCTCTTAACCTCCCTCTACCACCCTCTGGACTCCACCATCACTCTTACTTCCCTCCCTCCCACCCTCCGTAACTCACCTCACTTCTTATTCCCTTCCTCCCCCTCTCCCTTCCTCTCACTTCCCTCACCCTCCATCCCTCCTCTCCCTTCTCCTACTCTTCGCTGCCCCTCCCCCCCCTGCCCCCTCCTTTCCCCCTTCCTTTCAGCCCTTCCTTCCTACCCCTACTCCCCCCCTCTCCTCCCTCTCACTCTCCCTCGCCCTCCATCCCTCCTACTCGCCCTCTCTCTCCCGTCTCCCTTACCTCTTCGCTGCCCCCCTCCCCCACCCCCCCCCCCCCCCCCCCCCCCCGCCCCCCCCGCCCCCCCCCACCCCCCCCCCCCCCCCCCCCCACCCTCCCCCCCCCCCCCCCCCCCCCCCCCCCCCCCCCCCCCCCCCCCCCCCCCCCCCCCCCCCCCCCACCCCCCCCCCCCCCCCCCCCCCCCCCCTCCCCCCCCCCCGCCCCCCCCCTACTACCTTCCTCCCTGCTCCTTCCCCCCTTACTCCTTCCTCCAATTCCCTCTCTTTTTCCCTCTCTTCCCTCTTCGCTGCGCCCCTTTCCCCCCATGCCCCCTCCTCCCTTGCTTTCCCTCCTCGGCCCTTTTCTCCTCCCTTCCCCCTCATTTTTTTTCTCTTCTACGCTCTTCGTGCCCCCTCTCCCCCTCTTCTTCCTCCTCCTTCGCCCCCTCCGATTTTCCACTCCCCAACTCCAACCTTCCCTCCTCCTTCCTCCCTTTTTCGCTGCCCCCCCCCACACCCCCCCCCCCCTCTTGGTAACTCCTTCCCCTCATTCAACCCTCCACTCTCCTCCGTCCCTCCTCCTCAACCGTACCTCCATTTAAAAGCCTTAGCCTCAGACACACTCGGGAAATACACGCACCACGCAGTTTGCAAGGTCCATACCCTCTCTTCCTATTCCCCTGTCCTTTCCCTCTCCCTCCCTCCCTCCCAGGCCTACCTATATTTCAGCAACCTGGCATTCAGATACACCCAGGGAATACACCACCACCACGTGCAAGTCCATACCCTCTCCTCCTCCCTCGCCCCCCTCCTCCCTCCCTCCCATGGCATACCTATATTTCAGCAGCCTGACTCTCAAGACACTTCCGGGGAATACACCACCACCATGTGCAAAGTCCATACCCTCTCCCGCATCTCCTCCTCCCTCCCTCCTCTCTCCTCCCCCCCCTCCCTCCCTCCCAGGCCTACCTTAGTCTTCAGCCAGCCTGGGCCCTCAGACACCCAAACCGGGAAACACCACCACCCATGTGCAAAACGTCCATACCCTCATTCTCCCTAGATTCTCCTCCTCCTCCCTCCCTCCCCCCAGCCATACCTTACATTCAGCAGCCGGTGGCACCCCAGCCCACACTCCGGGTCATGCCCCCTCCCTCACTCCCTCCCTCACTCCCTACCTCGCCTCCCATCCCTCCCAGCCAATACCTCTTACTTCAAGCACGCCTGGAACTCAGGCACACCCGGGTAATGCCCTCGTCCTCCTCCTCCTCCCTCCTCCCTCCTCCCAGCCCTACCCACTTTCAGCAGGCCTGGCGCTCAGGACACTCGGGGAATACACGCCACCAACCATGTGCAAGTCCATAAACGCGCTCCTTCTCTCTCCCTCCTCCCTCCCTCCCTCCCAGGCCTACCTCTACTTCAGGCAGCCTGGCCCTCAGACACACCGGGGAGTACACCACCACCTGTGCAGAGTACCATACCCATCCGTCCTTCTATTCTGCCCTCACCTTACCCCCCCTCCTCCCTCCCCCT
>JAJSRW010000233.1:10000-51343 GCA_022414725.1 Microglena sp. YARC
TGCACACTACAACAAGCACACACACACACACACACCCTCCAACAGACCATGTGCCAGACCCACAGGACGGCGTAATATTTCCTTTGTCCTATCTCCTAGATATACTAAAAACTAGAATTATACCTTTATTGTCTATGTGCTTTAAAAGAATGTCCCTAGTTCAATTAGCCAAACCAACTTACGGCGAAATAGTCCGACTGTAATGTATTTTCGTCTTGACTATTGCAGGGATTGCGTTTGGTCGCCTACGTGATGTAAACAATCAGCTGTCCCAATGAGCCAAACCCAATTGTGATGCTGTGCTAGGTTGTTTAAAGATTGTCCCTAGTTCCATCAGCCAAACCCAATTACGGCAAAATATCCTAACTGTAATGTAAGATATCCCAAAAATATAATGTCCCAAAAATATCTCCAAATAATAAATCCCAACTGTAATGTAATATATCCCAAAATATCCCAACTGTAATGTATTTTTTAATGCTGGAATTGCGTTTGATTGACTCAGTGATTCAAACAATCAACTGGCCCTATAAGCCAAACCCAACTTATATTCCAACTGCTCTGTATTTGTGTCTTTACTACCGCAGGGATTGAGTTTGACCGACTCTGTGATGCCAACAATCAGTGCCAAGACATTTTTTGGGAGTCAACGGGTGAGTAGCGACTAGGGAACGGCAATATCATATCATATAAAAGCCACGGGCACACTTGACAGGGATTGTTTTGGCAGAGCCCCCCTTCTGGGGGGCGGGAGCCCCCAGTGTTACCCATTTGTCCGTCCGACCGACCGACTATCCATCCATCCATCCATCCATCCATCCATCTGACCGTGATGAAGCCCGACACGTCAGCCAACGGCCTCGTAACCAACTCGCTTCCGTTGCCACCTGTCGCTCCCTCGCGATCACTCTCCGCCATTTTTAGCGTCGCAGGCGACGCTGCATAGAACTTGTTCAGCTCACAAAGTGGGATCTTATAGTTTTTGGGGGTTAGCCCTCCTCCAGGGACAGCGTCCTTAAAGCTTTTTAGGGCCATATATTGCGGTTCTTTATAGCAAAAAAACAGGTCAAAAGTAGCGAGAATGGGAACAAAAAACCCTAACCCTAAGTCCAATAGGACACGAGGATAATGGAACCATCATCATCGTCGTTATCATCACCTTCATCACCATCAGTATCACTATCACTATCCGCCATATCGTCGCTATCATCACTATCGGTTTCATTATTACTATCTGTCATCATCGTCGTTATCATCACCTTGATCACTATCTTCAAGCATATCGCCGCCATCATCATCATCATCGTCGTTATCATCACCTTGATCACTATCATCAAACATATCGCCGCCATCATTATTATAATCATCGTCATCAGAAATATAGCCTAGTTCATCCAATCTCTGACCTCGCCCCATCAAATTGTGCACAGGCCTGTATGGGCAGTCAAATGTCAGACAAGTACCTGTAAATGAGTCCAATAAGGCACCAGGATCATGTCATCATCATCATCATTATCATCATCATTATCATCATCATCATCATCATCATCATCATCATGTGTCAGAAATATAGCCTAGTTCATCCAATCTTTGACCTCGCCCCATCACATTGTGCACAGGCCTGTATGGGCAGTGGACTGTGCAAGCAGTATCTGTAAATGAGTCCAATAACGCTCCAGGGTAATGTAACCAACCATTTTTCATCATTTCTCGTCCTCTCCCATCATCATCAGAAAATATAGCCTAGATCATCCAATCTCTGACCTCACCGCATCAAATTGTGCACAGGCCTTTACGGGCAGTCAACTGTTCGAGCAGTGTCCGTAAATGAGTCCAATAAAGCACCAGGATAATGCAACCACTGTCATTGTCATTAGTATCATCATGATGATGATCATCATCATCATCATCACCCTCATCATCCTCATCATCATAGATATAGCCTAGATCGTCCAATCTCTGGCCTCACCCCATCACATTGTGCGCAGGCCTGTATGGGCAGTCGACTGTGCGAGCAGTATCTGTCAATGATGGAAAAGTATTGAAGTCCACCTCTATCCCCGCCCAGTATTTTGGGGAGGGCCTAGTACGAATTGGGAAGAAGCTGTACCAGCTGTTGTGGCGTACCGGCAAGATTCTTATCTTTGATGCCGACACCTTAACAGAAGTACGCACAGGGTGGGGTGAGGTGTGGGAGGGGGTTGGGGTGAGGGGCAGAGAGGGGGGAGGGGGGGGGGGGAGGGTAAAGCTGAGAGGGCCTCGTCCGAATTGGGAAGAAGCTGTACCAGCTGTTGTGGCGTAACGGCAAGATTCTTATCTTTGATGCCGACACCTTGACAGAGGTACGCACAGGGGAAGGGGGAGAGTTTTGGAGGGGGGGTGGGGTGAGGGGCAGAGAAGGGGGGTGGGGTAAGGCTGTGAGGGCTTAGTCCGAATTGGGAAGAAGCTATACCAGCTGTTTGTGGCGTAACGGCAAGATTCTTATCTTTGATGCTGACACCTGGCACAGAAGTACGCACAGGGTGGGGTGAGGTGTGGAGGGGGGGTTGGGTAAGGGGCAGAGAAGGGGAGGGGGAGGGGGGCTTGGGAGGGCCTAGTCCGAATTACCACCCCCCCCAAACACACACCACACACACCAGAATAAGACGTTGCTACCACCACCACCACCCTGTCCAGCTCCCTAGTGCTAACACCGGCCTAAGCGACGGTCCTGCCACCGACAGGAAGTTTCTAATCATCACTCCCTAATCCCCATCACACATCACACTCACCACACACCATCACCATACTCAGAATTTGCCTTCACCACCACCTCCACCACCACTGTGCAGCTCCCTAGTGCCAACACTGGCCTAAACAACGGTCTTGCCACCGATGCGAAGTTGCTCATCATCACTCCCTAATTACCACCACACACACACCAGACATGCACCCACTGCACACACACCATCACCATAATCGGAAGTTACCACCACTAACACCACCCTGAGTAGCTCCCTAGTGCTAACACCAGCATAAGCGACAGCTGGGGTCTAGCCACCGACGGAAAGTTGCTCATCATCAATCCCTAATCACCGCCACACACACACATCACACATGTCCCTCACACACACCACACATACACTCCACACACACACCATAATGAAACGTTGCCATCACCACCCCACCACCACCTGTTGCAGCTCCCTAGTGCTGACACCGGCCTAAGCGACGGCTGGGGTCTTGCTACCGACAGTAAGTACTCATCATCACACCCGATAACCACCACACACGCACACCATTACCATAATCAGAAGTTGCCACCACTACCACCACCCTGTGCAGCTCCCTAGTGCGAACACCGGCCTAAGCGACGGCTGGGGTCTGGCCACCGACGGAAAGTTGCTCATCATCACCGACAGCTCAGAGTCCCTCTACTTCGTGGACCCTGACAATTGGACTATTGTAAAGCAAATGACGATCATTGATGGAAAGCTGCCGGTGAAATGGGTAAACGAGGTAAGGGTGGGGGGTGGGTGTGTGAGGTATGGGTGGGGGTTGTGGGGTGGGGGGTGAGGTATGGTGGGGGGTGTAAGGTATTGGTGGGGTGGGATGTGTGTGAGGTATGGGTGGGGGTGAGGTATGGGTGGGGGGTGCTCATCATCACCGACAGCTCAGAGTCCCTCTACTTTGTGGACCCTTGGACAATTGGACTATTTTAAAGCAAATGACTATCATTGATGGAAAGCAGCCTGTCAAATGGGTAAACGAGGTGAGGGGAAGATTGGACTGTTGTAAAGCAAATGACGGTCATTGATGGAAAGCAGCCTGTGAAATGGGTGAACGAGGTAAGTGTGAGATTGGATGTTTGGCTGCCGAAGTGGGGTGGGAGACTGCCTTATTCTTTTAGGTGGGGTCGTGTTTGTGGGGTGTGTGTGTGTGTGGGGGGGGGGGGGGGGGGGGGGTATTAGATTGTAAAGCAGATGGCTATCATTGATGGAAAGCAGTGTGTGTAATGGGTAAACGAGGTGAGCTTGGTGTTCGTTTCAGACGTTTGGGGAAGAGTTTGTGTTTGTTTATATACGTGTGTGTGAGGTAGTGATTAGGGTGTATGGGGGGGGGGGGGGGGGGGGGGGGGGGGGGGGGGCACAGACATAAAGCAGACTAAGAACAGCATCAGCGGTTGGATTGTACTGAGGGCATGTGGAGTATGTTGTGGTTTGTGGGTGGGTGGGGTATGGTGTGGGGTGTTGTGTAGCATTTGGCTGCCTAGTTCTATCTCCACCACCTGTATTAATTAACTAAGGGCGCCTGGTGGCGCGTCCCGAATGAAATGAAATTAGTTATGATTTTAATTGATATTTATTTTATTTTCTTTATTTAATGTTGTGTAATTTAGTTCGATTGTATTCCATGCAATCAGGTGTTTGGTTGATTTAACGGATTTTGTATAAGGTATTGCATGTTTCGGCCCAGCCCAGACGTCAACGGTATGTCCCGTCCTCCTGAACGGTTTTTTGGCCAGCGGCAGGTGGCGTGGCTTGCCCCCGCCCCCGCCCCTGCCCTTGCCCCACGCACGGCCATGAGGTGGGGTCCGTGGGCTAATTATAGTTCAAGTGCCCTAGGGGAATGTTTCGTCCATTGTGATGCTTACATGTTTCGCCTAGATTTTTTGACGACAATTCTGCTCCCAAACCTATGTATATGCACATGTCTAACTGGTTAAAAGTTGAAATATTAGCTCAAAACACCCTTAATTCAAATCGTTAGCCGTTAATTGTAGCTATTTGGCCCAACCTGAGCTCCTTTTCGTGAATTGCGATGCTCATATGTGCTCTGGTGCGAATTTGTCCGGTATAAATAAGTCTTATAATTCATCAAAAATATAGAATATTCAACTTTTTATGTTTTTCATGAAACCTGAAAATGTTGTTTTGTGACTAACAGACTGACTGACTAACGGACATTTTAATTGGTGTTATATTCGGGTACAACAAAAACAGAAGCAACACATGGATATCAAGGTCATCACCAACAACTCATAAATGACAACTGCAACCACCATCACCACCACCACAACAACAACAAGTAGACAAGGCATCAATAAAACACATCGCCACAATCACCACCACCATCACCACGGCCACTACCATCACCACCACCACCTCCACAACAACTAGACAAGGCATCAACCAAAAACACCGCCGCCATCACCACCATCACCACCATCACCACCTCCACCTCCATAACAACAATAAAGCATTTAAAAACTGCCTCCACGACTGCCACCACTACCATCGACACCATCAACACCACCACCACCACCATCGCAGTTGGAATACATTGATGGGAAGCTGTGGGGCAACATTTGACCAACCAAGTGCATCTGCCGCATTAATGCCACCACCTTAACCACCATCACCATCACCACCGCCACTACCGTCACCACCACCATCACCACCGCCACTACTGTCACCACCACCATCACCACGGCCACTACCGTCGCAACCATCATCACAACCATTATCACAACCATCATCACCACCATCATCACCACCATCATCACCACCATCACCACCACCACCATCACCTTCACCATCACCTCCGCCATCACCTCCACAATCACCTCCACCATCACCTCCACCATCACCTCCACAATCACCTCCACCATCACCTCCACAATCACCTCCACCATCACCTCCACAATCACCTCCACAATCACCTCCACAATCACCTCCACAATCACCTCCACAATCACCTCCACAATCACCTCCACAATCACCTTCACCATCACCTCCGCCATCACCTCCACAATCACCTCCACAATCACCTCCACAATCACCTCCACAATCACCTCCACCATCACCTCCACAATCACCTCCACAATCACCTCCACAATCACCTCCACCATCACCTCCACAATCACCTCCACAATCACCTCCACAATCACCTCCACAATCACCTCCACCATCACCTCCACAATCACCTCCACCATCACCTCCACCATCACCTCCACAATCACCTCCACAATCACCTCCACCTCAACGACAACAACAACAAGTAGACAAGGCATCAACAAAACACACCACCAGCATCACCTCAATCATCACCTCCACCATCACCTCCACCTCAACAACAACAAGTAGACAAGGCATCAACAAAACACACCACCACCATCACCTCCACCATCACATCCACCATCACCTCCATCACCACCAAAAGAACTAGACAAGGCATCAACAAAACACACACCACACCATCACCTCCACCATCATATCCACCATCACCACAACAACAAGTAGACAAGGCATCAACAAAACACACCACCACCATCACCTCCATCATCACCTCCACCACCACCTCCACCACCACAAAAACTAGACAAGGCATAGCAAATCATACCGCTACGACCACCACCACCATCACATTCACCATCACCTCCATCGCCACCACAACAACTAGACAAGGCATCAGCAAAACATACCGCTACCACCACCACCACCATCACATCCACCATCACATCCACCTCAACAACAACAACAACAACAACAACAACAAGTAGACAAGGCATCAACAAAACACACCACCACCATCACCTCCAGCACAACCTCCACCACCACAACAACAACTAGACAAGGCATCAGCAAAACATACCTTCGCCATCACCACCTACACCTCCACCACGACAACAAGGCATCTCAAAACTGCCACCACCAACTTCACCACCATCAACACCACCACCACCACCGCAGTTGGAGTACATTGATGGGGAGCTGTGGGGCAACATTTGGCAGACCGACTGCATCTGCCGCATCAACGTCACCACAGGCCATATCACCCACTGGTTGTTGATGCATGGGCTGAAGGACAAAGTCAGGCAACGAGCTAACAGCCCAGTCGACGTGCTCAATGGTACGCTACGATCTGCCTTAACTCTCCCCATCGCATCATGAACCAGCACCATCAGCACCATCAGTATTGACACACCACACACACTAACAGTCCAGTTGACGTGCTGAACGGTACGCTACAATCTGCCTTGACGTTCCCCATCACATCATGAACCACCACCATCAGCACCATCAGTATTGACACACCACACACACTAACAGTCCAGTTGACGTGCTCAATGGTATGATACAGTCCACCCTGTTTTTCCCCTCACACAATTAACACCACCACCGGCACCATCGTTGTTGACACCACACACAAACACACTAACAGCCCAGTTGACGTGCTGAACGGTACGCTACAATCTGCCTTGACGTTCCCCATCGCATCATGAACCACCACCATCAGCACCATCAGTATTAACACCACACACACACACTGACAGTCCAGTTGACGTGCTCAATGTTATGATACAGTCCACCCTGCTCTTCGCTCACACTATTAACACCACCGCCAGCACCATCATAGTTGACACCAGGGTACTACTAAGCGCGCACGACCTTTTTGAGACCCTCTGCGCGTTTCGCGCAGTTTTTCAACCCCTGTGGGCGCAGCGCGCAGTTTTGGCGCTTTTTGCACTAAAAAGCGCTGACCAATTTGACGTGTGTGTGCTTTAAGCGCTGACCAATTTGGCAAGAAGTAGTACCCTGGTTGACACCACACACAAACACACGCAGCCCAGTTGACGTGCGCAATGGTATGCTACAGTGCACCCTGGATTTCCGCATCACACTATTAACACTACCATCAGCACCATCAGTATTGACACGCCACACACACATCAACAAGCCAGTCAACATGCGCAATGGTGCGCTACAATCTGACCTGACTTTTCGCATCACATCATGAACCATCACCACCACCAGCACCATCACTATGGACACCACACACACTCAAACACCAAATCGACGTGCGCAATGGTACGCTACGATCTGACCTGACTTTCCCGCATCACATCATTATACATACATATCACCACCAACACCAACACCACCATCAGGACCATCATTATTGACACCACACACGCACACACACACACACACACACGCACACACACACACACACACACCAACAGCCAACTCGACGTGCTCAATGGCTCGTCGCCATTTCGTCATCGCATGGCGACTCATGGGTTTGGCGCTGCCCCTCGACCCCCCCGGGCTTTGCGCTCCGCCCTGCGATCTTGAAATCAGGCTTGAGTAGCCCGAGTATCTACTCAACCCGGCCTACATACACACAAAAACACTCCCCACAGACACACACATACACCTTTCCCCCCCACACACACACATACAAACACACACACACAATCTCCACACCCACACCCTTCCCCAATCCCCCACCCCACCCCACCCCACCCCTCACCATACTCCCCAGACTCCCGAGCAACCACACACCCCACACACCCTCCACACACCCTCCCAAACAACCACACCCTCCACCCCCACCCCACACACACACCTACCAGGCATCGCATGGGATGCGATTGGGAAGTGTCTTTTCGTGATGGGTAACCTGTGGCCGACCATCTATGAAATCATTCCAGACCCCACCCACCCACCCACCCTTCACACACACACTCCCCCCACCACCACCAGCACCACCACACACACACACACTCCCCCCACACACACTCCCCTTCACCCCCCCCCACACACACACACCTACCAGGCATCGCATGGGATGCGATTGGGAAGCGCCTTTTCGTGACCGGAAAGCTGTGGCCGGCCATCTATGTCATCATTCCCCCCCACATACACACACACACACACACACACACTCACTCACACTCCCCATTCCCCTCCTCACACATCCCCCACCCCACCCCACACACACACTTACAAGGCATCGCATGGGATGCAATTGGGAAGCGCCTTTTCGTGACAGGAAAGCTGTGGCCGGCCATCTATGAAGTCATTCCAGAGCCCATCCCACCTGAGATGCTGAGCGACTTCCACATCGACAAAGTCAGGAGGATGTGCCACCCACCCGGGAGAGGCAGGTTTTAGGCTGTTAGAAGGATGCACCAGCACCCACCCATTGTGGTACCAGTCTTCTGTTTCAGCACCTCTGAAAGTAAAGCCAAGCCTGTCCATGCTCCTCGCTAACCCGAGATGCTGGGCGACTGCCACATCACAAACTGAGGAAGATGTGCCACCCACCCGGGAGAGGCATGGTATAGACTGTTAGAAGGATGCACCAGCACCCACCCATTGTGGTACCAGTCTTCTGTTTCAGCACCTCTGAAAGTAAAGCCAAGCCTGTCCATGCTCCTCGCTAACCCGAGATGCTGGGCGACTGCCACATCACAAACTGAGGAAGATGTGCCACCCACCCTGGAGAGGCATGGTATAGACTGTTAGAAGGATGCACCAGCACCCACCCTTTGTGGTACCGGTCTTCTTTTTCAGCACCTCTGAAAGTAAAGCCAAGCCTAGTCCTGTCCCTCGCTAACCCGAGATGCTGGGCGACCTCCACATGACTAAGTTAGGAAGATGTGCCACTCACCCCAGAGAGGCAGGTTTTAGACTGTTAGAAGGATGCACCAGTCACGACATAAGGGCATGCAGAAAGTCACACAGATGTGCCGCCGCCCACACCAGAGAGGCATGTTATAGACTGTTCGAAGGATGCACCAGCCACCACATAAGGGCATGCAGAAAGTAAGGGGGATGTGGCACTCACCCCAGAGAGGCATGTTATAGACTGTTTGAAGGATGCACCAGCCACAATAGAGGTGTGCAAACAGTTAGAAGGATGTACCATAAACCAGCTATGATAGTGAAGAGATGTAGAAGACTACCACCCACACAATATAGGTATACAGACAGTTAGAAGGATGGACCACCCCACCAACTATGGGAGTGAAGAGATATACAAGACTACCACCCACACAATAAAACAAAGATAACGCCTGGAGGGGCATGGTATTAAGAGGACCCTCCCGTACGCCGCAGGGGAAAGTCACCATTAAGGTCATCCAACTATAGGACGTACACAATAGAGGTGCGAAGTAGTACGTACACAATAGAGGTGCGAAGTAGTGCGTACACAATAGAGGTACGAAGTAGTGCGTACACAATAGAGGTGCGAAGAGAAAGCATGTGGGCTGTGCCCCTCCTTCTTCCACCGTCTCAAGGGTATGGGAGGATGCATAGATCTTGAACTTCAATGAGAGAACTTGAACTTGGTTACATAGCTCCAGCCAGCAATTTGGCTGCTCGCTGACCTCGGCATTACAAATTAATTTACCAGGAAAATGTTAACGTGAACAAACAAAAACAACTTGTTCTTTCTAAACTTGAATTTGAACTTGGTTACATAGCTACCCTACCGCCACCAAAACGGTGGTTGGGAGTTTGTTTTGTTTGTCCTCGACACACCCCTGATGTAATGGGGTTTTTTGCTTTGTGGGTGCTTTTTCTTTTTGTTTAAAGCACAGAGTCTCATACACCCTCGCGGTGTCCAGTAGACTTTAACATGTAATGTAATAGCTTTAGCCAGCAATTTGGCTGCTCGCCGTCTTCAGCAGTAAATCGTTACCAGGAAATGGTACTCCCCATCCCCCCTTGAGTATTTCTCGAGCACTGAATCTTTCTGGCCAGGTCTGTGTACCGGTATGAACGAATTGGATTGAATTGTTAAATGGATTTTCAGTCAACTCCGGGCTGCTCACCGTCATCCAATTTTCTTGAGAAGAAGAAAAAATGTAGGCTGGTTCTATATTCAGGTATATGTGCTCTCATGTTCGGTCACAGGCGGCCCTGCCTTTGACCGAAATTGAACTTGGTTACGTAGCTTCAGACAGCAATTCTGCTGCTCGCCGTCAGAACGCTTATAATGATAGGCTCATGAAGAGGAGGAGAGATTGGGGAACGAACAGAAAATCGGACATCTGTTTACGTTACAAGACGAAGGGCAGGAACGACCTTCCGATGCGCCATACAAGACAAGAAACCGGACCCTCAAACCAGGAACCGAACTAACCGACATATCCAACTGACATTGCGATATGCCAGCTATGCCATACACACGACAGGTGCAAGGCAGAGAGATACCGTTTTCTCTCACTCCCACTCAAGGGAGACTCCGATATAGTTAATCTACTCTCACACAAACCAACCACCTCCATATCAACACACCAACAACCACATGACATGACCATCATCATAATTACATAATATTCGTAGTCAGATAACATAACTGTAAGCACATAATATAACCAGTACTGACTCTCCTACCTCTGCTGGCTACCCCCAGTATTGCTACTGCCCCCCACTGACCAGCTGGGAATCCTGGGATCTTCTGCCTAAATAGGACGCCTTATAATTAGGGCACGGCAAATCATATGATGTTGACCAAAGAGGAGTGTGATATCATATGATATCATACAAAAATCATATGATTTAATATCAAATGATATGATGGCCCAGGCCAAAGTTACCTGGTCAGACCGCCGGTATCATATAATATCATATGATATCATATGATGACATTATATCATATGATATCATATTGCTGATCCCTACTTATTATGAGGCGTGAGGTTGAGGGCGCCAGCCCATTTGCTTGCACTGGGGCCAAGCTCCAGTAGTATCAAGGATTCTTGTACTCGTTGTACCTGGCGGCCGTTTGCCTAGGAAACAGGATGTTGCCAACGGCACTGGTATCAAGGATTCTTTGTACTTGTTGTACCTGGCGGCTGTTTGCCTAGGAAAAAGGATGTTGTCGATGCCACTGGTAATTATGAAAGCATTGGTCACAGGAGTCGTTGGGATGGAACCATCGCTGGCACCAACAGCTCTGGACGCTGCCTGATCCTGTGTGTGTGGGTGTTTGTGTGTGGGGGTGTTAGTGTGTGTGGGTGTTTGGGAGCGTGTGTGTGTTTGAAGTACGTATGCATCTTATTGTTCTGCACATTCAAATGTATGCATGTATTGTATTCAAATGTATGATACATTCCAGGGGTAGCACATAATAATAAATGGACTCGCCTTTGTGTGTGTGTGTGTGTGTGAGGGGGTGGGGTGGGGTGTGTGTGTGTGTGGTGTGGTGGTGGTGGTGGTGGTGGTGGTGGTGGTGGTGGTGGGGGGGGGGGGGGGGGGGGGGGGGGGGGGGGGGGCAGACATGAATTTTGCTTCAAAGGGTGGTTTTCCCTGCACTACGTACTACGCTGGGAGAATTAGCATACCTCCCAACTATGCCTAACCTCGAACGGTCAAGATGACAAGGTCAACTCTAGTTTCCAGTTCATAGAATTAAATTATTACTGTAGCACTTACTCAGGGTGCTGGTGCTTATGGTGGTGGTGGTGGTGGTGGTACTTAGCTCATTATATTACATCGTCATCGACAGGCAATTTTTGTTTTAGTTATTGTTGACCCAAGACAAGCCCGCTCCACAACATCCGGGAGGGCTCTTCCAAAGAAAGAAATTCAACTCTGGACTATGTTTCAGTCCAGAGGTAGGCCAGACAGGCATAAGGGACTTGCCCAACCGTGATAAGAAGGGCTAAAAAGAAAAGGCATTGAAAAACATTGCCCTAAGGTCGGCGGTATGTATTTATGTTACAATCCAGGGGTAGTCTAAATAGGCTTAAGGTAATTGCCTGTTAGACAGCACACTTACTTTTGCAGTCACGATATCAGACAACAAGACTTTCGGTCTGACGCTGTCCTGGGCTGCAAGTGAAATGCGAAAGAAAAGTAAGGTGGGGTTATGTGAGTGTACTGTGTATAGTCATCCTACTTTGATGTTTTTGTGAATGTAACGTGTTTGATGTGAATGTCATGTTTAGGGTGTGCCTCTACACCGATGCACCACATCTACATTCTATACTAACAGGCTTCTTCGTCGCCACCCGAGTGATGATAACCTCGTATGGGTTGGCCCTGGGGGAAATACATTATATTTATTGAGGCAGGATATCTGGAAGACCCCCCCCCCCCCCCCCCCCTCCCCCCCGGAAGTTGTGGTATGGGCCTCGTTTGGTCCAACACTGGCCTGCCTATGTCAATTTTAGTGTAATGTTACTCAAAGATATGTTATGAAAGGCTCCGCGGGTATTGTGGGTAGGCCAGGGATTTATTTCTGAATGATATGGTTGTATGTATGCATGTATGTATGTTCCAGTCCAGGGGTAGGCCAAATAGGCTGAAGGGACTTGCCCAACAGTATAGGAAGGGCTTAAAAAGAAAAAGCACTGATGAACTTTGTATGAAGTGGTCTTGTCTTGGCTCAACAATGGCCTGCCTAGGAAAATGCATTGAATAATGACTACTGGAATGCAACATGGTGGCAAAGGTTTACATGCTTTAATGTGATTTATTTTTATTTTTATGACAGGAATTTCATCCCAGGAGGTCGGTCCCCCGACATAAACCAGCGGCACCGAGGATTCAGTACGAATGGTGTTACCACTCCTGCAAAATAGTTGGCGCACTCGTTTGACCCAAGACCCAAGTCCATTACACAGGCTTTTCTTGAAGGTGCTACGCGTGGCACAAGCGCTAAATTATCTACTACCTTCGTGTTTTTGAAGTGCTACGTTAGGGTCTTTTTATATCACATCGCATGGCATAGGCAGGCGAGAGTTGGCCCAAGACAACCCCGCTCCTTTTGGGGTTGCTTTTGCGCCCGCTTTTAATGAACACGACTTCCACACAATTCTGGCCGCCATTGCGGTACTTGACAGCCCATGGCCACCCTCAATATTTTGAAGGGCTGTATGCAAAACAATAACTGGTGAACTGAACCCCAACACATCGTATACGAAGGGGGCCCGGAGTTCGCGCTATGCAGGTGATTTAACTTCAGTTTGAACGACTTACACAAAATTCTGGCTGCCATTGCGTAACTCGGCAGGAGGCTCACGGCCACCAAAACAAGCAAGCAGGCATAGATCATGGCTGGCTTTCTCACGGAGCATCCGGCGGAGGACATTGTTCTGGCCATCGCTGCGGAAACGAATTGTTATTCTACGACGTAGATGTCAGGATCTGTGGGCGGGAGAAATCCAAGTGATTGTCGGCCGGTGCTTAGCTGAAACCTTGAAGTTTTGTGCTGAAAACTTATGCCGCACATTTCGCTTAGCTCGCACTTAAAGAACTGGTTCAGCATTAGATGGAACATCGCTCTTCAAATTTGTCTCTGCGGCCTTGTCAAAAAATTGCAGCGGAAGTCGAGCTATCGTAATTTGAGAAGGCAAACTTGGGCTTTGACAATATACCGCTCTTTGGGGGGTTGGGTTGGAAAGGGCGCAGCTTGCCAACGACAGCGGACTTCGTAATATAATATGCAAGGATGTCAAAAACACGATATGTCCTGAATTATCGTACGATATATCGTGCGATATCGTTATCGTGTACCACGTCTCAGCGGAAATCAGTACACCATGTTGCGTGCCCTGATTATAATCTGATAGGCATTTTATCGGCATTCTGTTGTGGCACATGCACATGTCGTTATCGTTGTGTCAGTTTGTGAGTTTCCCACCCTTCCTTTTCTTCTCTGTAATGTCTGTTCGTCGGCACGTTGATGCACCGATTGTTTGTTTGACACATACCGTACACCGTTTTACCGCTATGTACTTTTTTAGTTGATGCTTCACACATTTGTACTGCCGTCTCAGTCTCTCTACTCCACGGAGACAAGAACATGCACTTTGCACCACCCATGATAGGTCATTGGTGTGGGTGCATTGTCCCGTGTGATTGATGATCTGGGCAAATGATGTGCGCATCTTATCTAGTTCATTGCTTTGTCATGGTCTCATGGACAGGTCATTGTGAACCCACTTCGTATGATACAGTCCAGGGGTAGGCCAAATAGGCTGAAGGGGCTTGCCCAACCGTGTAGGAAGGGCTTAAACAGAAAAAGAGCTGATGATCTAGACCCCAAACAATCGTTTTACTGACGGGGGCCCTAAGTTCGTGCTACAGCGATCATTTAATTCTACAATATATAATTAAATCATCATCTCATCTGGAATGATGATTTAATTGTGCGATTATTATCGCATTTTAAAAAAATTGTATGGAGTTTTTTCATCCTTGAAAGGTATCGCTCGGGGGATTAGCAATTGGAAAACGATGGGCACCCCAGAGTAGGCTGATAAACCATGTAACAATAAAAATTCAAATGTTTTAGTATAATTGATACTAAAATAATTAGTATAATAAAATATAATTATTTTAGTATAATTGCTACTAAAATAATGAGTATAATATAATATAATTATTTTAGAATAATTGCTACTAAAATAATGAGTATAATATAATATAATTATTTCAGTATAATTGATACTAAAATAATGAGTATAATATAATATAATTATTTTAGTATAATTGATACTAAAATAATTAGTATAATATAATATAATTATTTTAGTAGAATTGATACTAATATAATTAATCTAATATATCTGATGTAGCGCCATCTAGACATTGATTAGACAATGGACCTAAGATGAATTCGTCTGAGTGCACAGACCCACCATATGTGATGTAGTGTCATCTAGGCATCACTTGTCACACGGATCAGACTAGAAGGTGGCGTGTGTACCCTAGAATAGAGATAGTATCTTTCTGTTATTTTGTCTGAGCACACAGACCCGCCATTTGTGATGTGTTATAAATAGCCATCCTTGTTCTCAGGGAGCTGGCTAGAAGGCGCCAAGTGTAAAGCAAAAGAGGCAGTGGACCTCAGTTGTTCTCTTCTGAGGGCACAGGCCCACCATAAAACCAAACCGCTACCAGCCACCAGTGGACCTCAGTTATTCTCTTCTGAGGGCACAGGCCCACCATAAGTGATGTAGCCCAAACCGCTACCAGCCACTTTGTAAGCCTCCGGCAGCAGCTCCCCGCCATTGACACGGTGGATGAATGCGATCACAAAGCCAGTCTGCTCCCTGGCAGCTGTCATGATGGCGGAGTGCACCTCAGCACTGCTGCTTCCACTGCTGCACCTGAGAGGATAGTATGGGTGGGTGGGTTTGGGTAGGTGGGGTGTGGATGGGTGGGTAGGGGTGGGTAGGGGTGGGTAAGGGTGGGTGGGGTATGGATGTGTGGGTAGGGGTGGGTAGGGTATGGATTGGTGGGTGGGGCACTGTTTTTAATATCCATCATGATGGCGGAGTGCTCCTCAGCACAGCTGCTCCCACCGCTGCAACTGGGAGGCGGGTATGGGTGGGTGGGGTATGGATGGGTGGTTATGAGTGGCAGGGGTATGGCTGTGTGGGGCACTGTTTTAATATTCATCATGATGGCGGTGTGGACCTCAGCACCGCTGCTCCCACCCCTGCACCTGGGAGGTGGGTATGGGTAGGTGGGGCACTGTTTTGAATACACATCCTCATGGCTTAGTGCACCTCAGCTCTGCTGCTCCCACTTCTGCACCTGAGGAGATGGAATATGGGTGGGTGGGGTATGGATGGGTGGGTGGGGCGCTGTTTTAATATGCATTGTGATGGCTTAGTGCACCTCAGCACTGCTGCTCCCACCACTGCACCTGAGAAGATGGGTATTTGGGGTATGGATGGATGGGTGGAGCGCTGTTTTAATATGCATTGTGATGGCTTAGTGCACCTCAGCACTGCTGCTCCCACCACTGCACCTGAGAAGATGGGTATGTGGGGTATGGATGGGTGGGTGGGGCGCTGTTTTAATATGCATTGTGATGGCTTAGTGCACCTCAGCACTGCTGCTCCCACCACTGCACCTGAGAAGATGGGTATGTGGGGTATGGATGGGTGGGTGGAGCGCTGTTTTAATATGCATTGTGATGGCTTAGTGCACCTCAGCACTGCTGCTCCCACCACTGCACCTGAGAAGATGGGTATGTGGGGTATGGATGGGTGGGTGGAGCGCTGTTTTAATATGCATTGTGATGGCTTAGTGCACCTCAGCACTGCTGCTCCCACCACTGCACCTGAGAAGATGGGTATGTGGGGTATGGATGGGTGGGTGGAGCGCTGTTTTAATATGCATTGTGATGGCTTAGTGCACCTCAGCACTGCTGCTCCCACCGCTGCACCTGAGAAGATGGGTATGTGGGGTATGGGTGGGTGGGTGGGGCGCTGTTTTAATATTCATCGTGATGGATCAGTGCTGCTCCCACCGCTGCACCTTGTAGGTGGGTATGGGTGGATGGGTCGGGTTGGATGGGTCGGGTGGGTGGGTAGGGGTGGGTGGGGTATGGATTGGTGGGTGGGGCACTGTTTTTAATATTCATCATGATGGCGGAGTGCACCTCAGCACCGCTGCTCCCCACCGCTGCACCTGGGAGGCGGTTATGGGTGGGTGGGTGGGTGGATTGGTCGGGTGGGTGGGTGGGTGGTGAGTGGATATATGGGTGAGTGGATGGGTGGGTGGATGGGTGGGGCCCTGTTTTAATATTTATCATGATGACGGAGTGGACAGCAGCACCGCTGCACCTGGGAGGAGGGTATGGGTGGGTGGGTGGGGTATGGATTGGTGGGTGGGGCACTGTTTTTAATACTCATGATCATGGCTTAGTGCACCTCAGCACCGCTGCTCCCACCGCTGCACCTGGGAGGCGGGTATGGGTGGGTGGGGTATGGATGGGTGGGAATGGGTGGGTAGGGTATGGATGGGTGGGTGGGGCGCTGTTTTAATATGTATCATGATGGCGGAGTGGACCTCAGCACCGCTGCTCCCACAGCTGCACCTGAGAGGAGAGTATGGGTGGGTGGGTGGGTGGATGGGTGGGGTATGGGTGGGTGGGGCACTGTTTTCAATAGTCATCGTGATGGCTTAGTGCACCTCAGCACTGCTGCTCCCACTGCTGCACCTGGGAGGAGAGTATGGGTGGGTGGGGTATGGATGGGTGGGTGGGGCGCTGTTTTAATATGCAACGTCATGGCGGAGTGCACCTCAGCACCACTGCTCCCACCCCTGCACCTGGGAGGAGGGTATGGGTGAGTAGGGTGCTTGTTGAACGGTGGATGAAGACAATCACAAAGCCAGCCTGCCCCTTGGCATCTGTCATGATGGCGGAGTGCTCCTCAGCACTGCTGCTCCCACCACTGCACCTGGGAGGAGGGTATGGGTGAGTAGGTGGGGTATGGATGGGTGAGTGGGGCGCTGTTTTAATATGCATCGTGATGGCGGAGTGCACCTCAGCACTGCTGCTCCCACCACTGCACCTCAGTAGGGGGGTTCGGGTCGGTGGGGCACTATTTTTAGGAAGCAAAAGTGGTGCCAAAACATAAACTGTAGTCTGACAGGGCATTTGACGGGGATTATTTTTCAAATCTGAAAGTGGTTTTTTCTATCTTCATGGTTTTGAGCCTCCTCCAGGGACAGCGTTTTTAGCTTTCTACAGCTTTAAAGCCCTTTTAGGGGGGGTGGGGGGGGGGTACCTCTGTTTTACAATTTGTGTAGCGGCAATTTGGGCCAAAACGGGGTCTAGTGTAAGTAGTGTTGTATCACTGTATATACAGTGTTGTATCACTGTATATACAGTGTTGTATCACTGTATATACAGTGTTGTATCACTGTATATACAGTGTTGTATCACTGTATATACAGTGTTGTATCACTGTATATACAGTGTTGTATCACTGTATATACAGTGTTGTATCACTGTATATACAGTGTTGTATCACTGTATATACAGTGTTGTATCACTGTATATACAGTGTTGTATCACTCTATATACAGTGTTGTATCACTGTATATACAGTGTTGTATCACTGTATATACAGTGTTGTATCACTGTATATACAGTGTTGTATCACTGTATATACAGTGTTGTGTCACTGTATATACAGTGTTGTATCACTGTATATACAGTGTTGTATCACTGTATATACAGTGTTGTATCACTGTATATACAGTGTTGTGTCACTCTATATACAGTGTTGTATCACTGTATATACAGTGTTGTATCACTGTATATACAGTGTTGTATCACTGTATATAGCAGGGAGATAATCCCTGGTGTGTAATAGATGTAAGACCGGCACTCAATAAAATCTTATATTAGGCAGTGCAAGGCAGTATAAGGCAGTACAAGGTAGTCGGCACACAATACAGGCTTCTATAAATATAAGCTGAGAGAGTCTTATTTAAGTTCGAACCATTCTAAATTTGAAGCAATATAAGCCGAAGTGTCAAATACTGTAAAATACATCACACAATAAATTATAAAACAATAAATTATAAAACAAATTTGAAGCAATATAAGATGAAATTTCAAAAACTAAAAAATTAATAACGGTACATTGTAAAATAAATTTGAAGCAATATAAGTTGAATCTATGACTGTATGAAATAAATTAAAACAGACTCTACTACAAGTTCTATAAACTAGTTAATATAAAAAACAATTAAAGTGAACCACGTTACAAAAGTAATGAATGAAATTCAGTGTAATTCAGTGTAATGCATTATTATGTAATGCCTTACGTAATGTAATGTCATGTAAGATAATGATATAATATATAACATACAAATATCTTCCTATCGGTACGATAGGGTCTTCACCTTCCATGATCAAAGACCAAGATGCCAGCTGTGATCCTGCACCCTACATTGAAGTACAGTACAGTACAGTACAGTACAGTACAGTACAGTACAGTACAGTTATGTACTGTAAAGAATATGCATCCTAACGGTACATTTGGGTTCTCGCCTTCCATGATCACAAACCAAGATGCCAGCTGTGTTCCTCCTCCCCTCATTGCAGTACAGTACAGTAAAATTATGCAATGTCGATGTAATGTAATATAATATAATGTAACATACATAACATGCATCCTATCGGTACGATTGGATCCTCACCTTCCATGATCACAAACCAAGATGCCAGCCGTGTTCCTGCGCCCCTCCTTGCAGTACGCAAGTACCATTGCGGCAGAGTAGGTAGACATAGAGGTGGTTGAGGTGGTTGAGGGAAGAACCCACACATTGCCAGCCTCCAGGTTCTCACGCATCCAGTGTGACCTCACTGGGTGAATCTCTGAGACAGAGGGACGGGTTTGGGTTTGGTTGGTGGTGGGTTTGGGTTTGGAGCTTTGTTTGAAATCTTTGAAGTGTTTGAGATGGTGGTGGGTTGGGATTGGGGAGGTAGGGGGATTTAGGAAGATATGGATGGTTCAACGTGGTTGAGGTGGTTGAGGTGGTTCAAGGTGGTTGAGGTGGTTGAGGTGGCTCAACGTGCTTCAGGTGGTTGAGGTGGTTCAACGTGGTTGAGGTGGTTGAGGTGGTTCAACGTGCTTCAGGTGGTTGAGGTGGTTCAACGTGGTTGAGTGGTTGAGGTGGATCAACGTGGTTGAGGTGGTTGAGGCTACCCACACATTGCCGGCCTCCAGCTTCTCACACATCCAGTGTGACCTCACTGGGTGGACCTTTGTTGTTAAAGAGGTTGTTAAGAGAGAGCAGAACGGGTGTTAAAGAGCTTATACAGAGAGAGCTTGACGGGTTTAAAAGATGACAGGTTTTAAAGAGAGAGCGGGACAGGTGTTAAAAGAGGACAGGTTTTAAAGAAAGAGCGGGACAGGTGTTAAAAGAGGACGGGTTTTTTAAGAGAGAGCGGGACGGGTGTTAAAAGAGGTGGGGTTTTAAAGAGAGAGGGGAACGGGTGTTCAAGAGTTTATAAAGAGAGAGCTGGACAGGTTTTAAAAGAGGACGGGTTTTTAAAGAGAGAGCGAACAGGTGTTGAAGAGCTTATACAGAGAGAGCTGGACGGGTTTAAAAGAGGACAGGTTTTAAAGAGAAAGCGGGATGGGTGCTTAAGAGGTTTTAGAGAGAGAGGGGGACGGGTGTTAAAAGAGGACGGATTTTTTAAGAAAGAGGGGAACGGGTGTTGAAGAGCTTATACAGAGAGAGCTGGACGGGTTTAAAAGAGGACAGGTTTTAAAGAGAGAGCGGGATGGGTGCTTAAGAGGTTTTAGAGAGAGAGAGGGACAGGTGTTAAAAGAGGACGGATTTTTTAAGAAAGAGGGGAACGGGTGTTGAAGAGCTTATACAGAGAAAGCTGGACGGGTTTAAAAGAGGACAGGTTTTAAAGAGAGAGCGGGACGGGTGCTAAAGAGGTTATATAGAGAGAGCGGGACGGGTGTTAAAAGAGGACGGTTTTTTTAAGAAAGAGGGGAACAGGTGTTCAGGAGCTTATACAGAGAGAGTTGGATGGGTTTAAAAGAGGACAGGTTTTAAAGAGAGAGAGGGACGGGTGCTAAAGAGGTTATAAAGAGAGAGCGGGACGGGTGTTAAAAGAGGACGGGGTTTTTAAAAGAGAGGGGAACAGGTGTTCAAGAGTTTTTAAATAGAGAGCTGGACGGGTTTAAAAGAGGACAGGTTTTAAAGAGAGAGCGAACAGGTGTTGAAGAGCTCATACAGAGAGAGCTGGACGGATTTAAAAGAGGACAGGTTTTAAAGAGAGAGCGGGACGGGTGCTAAAGAGGTTATAGATAGAGAGCGGGACGGGTGTTAAAAGAGGACGGGTTTTTTAAGAGAGAGGGGAATGGGTGTTCAAGAGTTTATAAAGAGAGAGCTGGACAGGTTTAAAAGAGGACGGGGTTTTAAAGAGAGAGCGGGGCAGGTTTTCAAAGAGGACGGGTTTTTAAAGAGAGAGCGAACAGGTGTTGAAGAGGACGGGGTTTTACAGAGAGAGGGACGGGGGTGGTTTGGTTGGCGGTGGGTTTAGGTATGGGTTTGCTTTTGGGGCCTTCAGTAGGAGTCTTTGAGGTGGTTGCGGTAGTTGAGGGTAGCACCCACACATTGCCAGCCTCCAGGTTCTCACACATCCAGTGTGACTTTACTGGGTGGACCAATGTGGGAGGGGTGGATGGGCCACTGATGTTTTTTCAAATCTGAAAGTGGGTTTCTCCATTAGGTTTTCAGCCTCCTCCAGGGACAGCGTTTTAATGCTTTCTACAGCTTTTTGTAGCTTTTCAGGGCCATTTAGGTAAAACAAAAACAAACACTTTTTTGTATTGAGATAATTTCGCTAAAACGGGGTCAAAACTAGCGATCGCTATATTTAGCATAAATAAAATCCCTGGGATGGGCTTAGGTAAGGGGTTGCCTTTCGGTTTAGGAGCTTTAAAGTGGTTGAGCTTGCATTCAGGTAAATGCAGTCTCGCAAGTCCCTTCAGGTAAATGCAGTCTCGCAAGTCCCTTCAGGTAAATGCAGTCTCGCAAGTCCCTTCAGGTAAATGCAGTCTCCCAAGTACCTTCAGCCTATATTGGCTACCCCTGGACTTTAATTTAAACACACATAACATACACACACTCTACACTCACGTACCATATAAATAGGGCAACCACATCGACAAGTGAGCCCCCTCCCCATTGTCACTCTACATCCTCTCCTTCACCTGGACTGTGACATACATACATACAAACGCACATACAACCCACTCCACATACCAATAAATAAATAGTGCTCATTATTAGGCGTGAGCTTCCGGGGGGCAGGAACGCGGGGGCTTCCGGGGGGCAGGAACGCGTGAGCTTCCGGGGGGCGTGAGCTTCCGGGGGGCAGGAACGCGTGAGCTTCCGGGGGGCCCAACTTGCAATGGGGCCAACCACCAATCAACGTACCATAGAAGTAGGGCAACCACATCAACAAGTGAGCCCCCACCCCATGGTCACTCTACATCCTCTCCTCCACTTGAGCTTGCACTCGGGTAAATGCATTATCGCAAGTCCCTTCTGCCTATTTTGGCTACCCCTGGACTGTAATATACTCACACACATAACATACACACACTCATCCCCCAGCGTACTCTATAAGTATGACAACCACATTGTAACCTGGACTGTAACATACACACATAACATGCATAACACACATAACATACACACATGACACACAGAACATACACACACTCAACCCTCAACGTGCGGTAAAAGTATGGCAACCACATTGTAACCTGGACTGTAACATACACACATTACACGCATAACATACACATAACATACACACACTCAACGTACCATAAAAGTATGGCAACCACATGGACAAGTGAGCGCCCTCCCCATGGTCACTCTGCTTGAGCTGATCTGGCATTGGGGTGGATGAGGTTGCTGACGTGTCACTGGGTGTGTGGCCATTGCGGATGCTCGAAACCACATCGTACAGGTCATCCTCGCTTGTGGCCCTCCTCCATTTGGGCAGCATGCTCATTGCCAGCTCATCGCTCTCTAGGACCTCACGCAGGCCTGTGGTGTGGGTGATGGGGGTGGGGTGAGGGGTGGGGTGAGGGGGGTTTGTTTGTCCTCGACACACCCCTGATGTAATGGGGTTTTTTGCTTTGTGGGTGCTTTTTCTTTTTGTTTAAAGCACAGAGTCTCATACACCCTCGCGGTGTCCAGTAGACTTTAACATGTAATGTAATAGCTTTAGCCAGCAATTTGGCTGCTCGCCGTCTTCAGCAGTAAATCGTTACCAGGAAATGGTACTCCCCATCCCCCCTTGAGTATTTCTCGAGCACTGAATCTTCTGGCCAGGTCTGTGTACCGGTATGAACGAATTGGATTGAATTGTTAAATGGATTTTCAGTCAACTCCGGGCTGCTCACCGTCATCCAATTTTCTGAGAAGAAGAAAAAATGTAGGCTGGTTCTATATTCAGGTATATGTGCTCTCATGTTCGGTCACAGGCGGCCCTGCCTTTGACCGAAATTGAACTTGGTTACGTAGCTTCAGACAGCAATTCTGCTGCTCGCCGTCAGAACGCTATAATGATAGGCTCATGAAGAGGAGGAGAGATTGGGGAACGAACAGAAAATCGGACATCTGTTTACGTTACAAGACGAAGGGCAGGAACGACCTTCCGATGCGCCATACAAGACAGAAACCGGACCCTCAAACCAGGAACCGAACTAACCGACATATCCAACTGACATTGCGATATGCCAGCTATGCCATACACACGACAGGTGCCAAGGCAGAGAGATACCGTTTTCTCTCACTCCCACTCAAGGGAGACTCCGATATAGTTAATCTACTCTCACACAAACCAACCACCTCCATATCAACACACCAACAACCACATGACATGACCATCATCATAATTACATAATATTCGTAGTCAGATAACATAACTGTAAGCACATAATATAACCAGTACTGACTCTCCTACCTCTGCTGGCTACCCCCAGTATTGCTACTGCCCCCCACTGACCAGCTGGGAATCCTGGGATCTTCTGCCTAAATAGGACGCCTTATAATTAGGGCACGGCAAATCATATGATGTTGACCAAAGAGGAGTGTGATATCATATGATATCATACAAAAATCATATGATTTAATATCAAATGATATGATGGCCCAGGCCAAAGTTACCTGGTCAGACCGCCGGTATCATATAATATCATATGATATCATATGATGACATTATATCATATGATATCATATTGCTGATCCCTACTTATTATGAGGCGTGAGGTTGAGGGCGCCAGCCCATTTGCTTGCACTGGGGCCAAGCTCCAGTAGTATCAAGGATTCTTGTACTCGTTGTACCTGGCGGCCGTTTGCCTAGGAAACAGGATGTTGCCAACGGCACTGGTATCAAGGATTCTTGTACTTGTTGTACCTGGCGGCTGTTTGCCTAGGAAAAAGGATGTTGTCGATGCCACTGGTAATTATGAAAGCATTGGTCACAGGAGTCGTTGGGATGGAACCATCGCTGGCACCAACAGCTCTGGACGCTGCCTGATCCTGTGTGTGTGGGTGTTTGTGTGTGGGGGGTGTTAGTGTGTGTGGGTGTTTGGGAGCGTGTGTGTGTTTGAAGTACGTATGCATCTTATTGTTCTGCACATTCAAATGTATGCATGTATTGTATTCAAATGTATGATACATTCCAGGGGTAGCACATAATAATAAATGGACTCGCCTTTGTGTGTGTGTGTGTGTGAGGGGGTGGGGTGGGGTGTGTGTGTGTGTGGTGTGGTGGTGGTGGTGGTGGTGGTGGTGGTGGTGGTGGTGGTGGTGGTGGTGGTGGTGGGGGGGGGGGGGGGGGGGGGGGGGCAGACATGAATTTTGCTTCAAAGGGTGGTTTTCCCTGCACTACGTACTACGCTGGGAGAATTAGCATACCTCCCAACTATGCCTAACCTCGAACGGTCAAGATGACAAGGTCAACTCTAGTTTCCAGTTCATAGAATTAAATTATTACTGTAGCACTTACTCAGGGTGCTGGTGCTTATGGTGGTGGTGGTGGTGGTGGTACTTAGCTCATTATATTACATCGTCATCGACAGGCAATTTTTGTTTTAGTTATTGTTGACCCAAGACAAGCCCGCTCCACAACATCCGGGAGGGCTCTTCCAAAGAAAGAAATTCAACTCTGGACTATGTTTCAGTCCAGAGGTAGGCCAGACAGGCATAAGGGACTTGCCCAACCGTGATAAGAAGGGCTAAAAAGAAAAGGCATTGAAAAACATTGCCCTAAGGTCGGCGGTATGTATTTATGTTACAATCCAGGGGTAGTCTAAATAGGCTTAAGGTAATTGCCTGTTAGACAGCACACTTACTTTTGCAGTCACGATATCAGACAACAAGACTTTTCGGTCTGACGCTGTCCTGGGCTGCAAGTGAAATGCGAAAGAAAAGTAAGGTGGGGTTATGTGAGTGTACTGTGTATAGTCATCCTACTTTGATGTTTTTTGTGAATGTAACGTGTTTGATGTGAATGTCATGTTTAGGGTGTGCCTCTACACCGATGCACCACATCTACATTCTATACTAACAGGCTTCTTCGTCGCCACCCGAGTGATGATAACCTCGTATGGGTTGGCCCTGGGGAAATAAATTATATTTATTGAGGCAGGATATCTGGAAGACCCCCCCCCCCCCCCCCTCCCCCCCCGGAAGTTGTGGTATGGGCCTCGTTTGGTCCAACACTGGCCTGCCTATGTCAATTTTAGTGTAATGTTACTCAAAGATATGTTATGAAAGGCTCCGCGGGTATTGTGGGTAGGCCAGGGATTTATTTCTGAATGATATGGTTGTATGTATGCATGTATGTATGTTCCAGTCCAGGGGTAGGCCAAATAGGCTGAAGGGACTTGCCCAACAGTATAGGAAGGGCTTAAAAAGAAAAAGCACTGATGAACTTTGTATGAAGTGGTCTTGTCTTGGCTCAACAATGGCCTGCCTAGGAAAATGCATTGAATAATGACTACTGGAATGCAACATGGTGGCAAAGGTTTACATGCTTTAATGTGATTTATTTTTATTTTTATGACAGGAATTTCATCCCAGGAGGTCGGTCCCCCGACATAAACCAGCGGCACCGAGGATTCAGTACGAATGGTGTTACCACTCCTGCAAAATAGTTGGCGCACTCGTTTGACCCAAGACCCAAGTCCATTACACAGGCTTTTCTTGAAGGTGCTACGCGTGGCACAAGCGCTAAAATTATCTACTACCTTCGTGTTTTTGAAGTGCTACGTTAGGGTCTTTTTATATCACATCGCATGGCATAGGCAGGCGAGAGTTGGCCAAGACAACCCCGCTCCTTTTGGGGTTGCTTTTGCGCCCGCTTTTAATGAACACGACTTCCACACAATTCTGGCCGCCATTGCGGTACTTGACAGCCCATGGCCACCCTCAATATTTTGAAGGGCTGTATGCAAAACAATAACTGGTGAACTGAACCCCAACACATCGTATACGAAGGGGGCCCGGAGTTCGCGCTATGCAGGTGATTTAACTTCAGTTTGAACGACTTACACAAAATTCTGGCTGCCATTGCGTAACTCGGCAGGAGGCTCACGGCCACCAAAACAAGCAAGCAGGCATAGATCATGGCTGGCTTTCTCACGGAGCATCCGGCGGAGGACATTGTTCTGGCCATCGCTGCGGAAACGAATTGTTATTCTACGACGTAGATGTCAGGATCTGTGGGCGGGAGAAATCCAAGTGATTGTCGGCCGGTGCTTAGCTGAAACCTTGAAGTTTTGTGCTGAAAACTTATGCCGCACATTTCGCTTAGCTCGCACTTAAAGAACTGGTTCAGCATTAGATGGAACATCGCTCTTCAAATTTGTCTCTGCGGCCTTGTCAAAAAATTGCAGCGGAAGTCGAGCTATCGTAATTTGAGAAGGCAAACTTGGGCTTTGACAATATACCGCTCTTTGGGGGGTTTGGGTTGGAAAGGGCGCAGCTTGCCAACGACAGCGGACTTCGTAATATAATATGCAAGGATGTCAAAAACACGATATGTCCTGAATTATCGTACGATATATCGTGCGATATCGTTATCGTGTACCACGTCTCAGCGGAAATCAGTACACCATGTTGCGTGCCCTGATTATAATCTGATAGGCATTTTATCGGCATTCTGTTGTGGCACATGCACATGTCGTTATCGTTGTGTCAGTTTGTGAGTTTCCCACCCTTCCTTTTCTTCTCTGTAATGTCTGTTCGTCGGCACGTTGATGCACCGATTGTTTGTTTGACACATACCGTACACCGTTTTTACCGCTATGTACTTTTTTAGTTTGATGCTTCACACATTTGTACTGGCCGTCTCAGTCTCTCTGCTCCACGGAGACAAGAACATGCACTTTGCACCACCCATGATAGGTCATTGGTGTGGGTGCATTGTCCCGTGTGATTGATGATCTGGGCAAATGATGTGCGCATCTTATCTAGTTCATTGCTTTGTCATGGTCTCATGGACAGGTCATTGTGAACCCACTTCGTATGATACAGTCCAGGGGTAGGCCAAATAGGCTGAAGGGGCTTGCCCAACCGTGTAGGAAGGGCTTAAACAGAAAAAGAGCTGATGATCTAGACCCCAAACAATCGTTTTACTGACGGGGGCCCTAAGTTCGTGCTACAGCGATCATTTAATTCTACAATATATAATTAAATCATCATCTCATCTGGAATGATGATTTTAATTGTGCGATTATTATCGCATTTTAAAAAAAATTGTATGGAGTTTTTTCATCCTTGAAAGGTATCGCTCGGGGGATTAGCAATTGGAAAACGATGGGCACCCCAGAGTAGGCTGATAAACCATGTAACAATAAAAATTCAAATGTTTTAGTATAATTGATACTAAAATAATTAGTATAATAAAATATAATTATTTTAGTATAATTGCTACTAAAATAATGAGTATAATATATAATATAATTATTTTAGAATAATTGCTACTAAAATAATGAGTATAATATAATATAATTATTTCAGTATAATTGATACTAAAATAATGAGTATAATATAATATAATTATTTTAGTATAATTGATACTAAAATAATTAGTATAATATAATATAATTATTTTAGTAGAATTGATACTAATATAATTAATCTAATATATCTGATGTAGCGCCATCTAGACATTGATTAGACAATGGACCTAAGATGAATTCGTCTGAGTGCACAGACCCACCATATGTGATGTAGTGTCATCTAGGCATCACTTGTCACACGGATCAGACTAGAAGGTGGCGTGTGTACCCTAGAATAGAGATAGTATCTTTCTGTTATTTGTCTGAGCACACAGACCCGCCATTTGTGATGTGTTATAAATAGCCATCCTTGTTCTCAGGGAGCTGGCTAGAAGGCGCCAAGTGTAAAGCAAAAGAGGCAGTGGACCTCAGTTGTTCTCTTCTGAGGGCAACAGGCCCACCATAAAACCAAACCGCTACCAGCCACCAGTGGACCTCAGTTATTCTCTTCTGAGGGCACAGGCCCACCATAAGTGATGTAGCCCAAACCGCTACCAGCCACTTTGTAAGCCTCCGGCAGCAGCTCCCCGCCATTGACACGGTGGATGAATGCGATCACAAAGCCAGTCTGCTCCCTGGCAGCTGTCATGATGGCGGAGTGCACCTCAGCACTGCTGCTTCCACTGCTGCACCTGAGAGGATAGTAATGGGTGGGTGGGTTTTGGTAGGTGGGGTGTGGATGGGTGGGTAGGGGTGGGTAGGGTGGGTAAGGGTGGGTGGGGTATGGATGTGTGGGTAGGGGGTGGGTAGGGTATGGATTGGTGGGTGGGGCACTGTTTTTAATATCCATCATGATGGCGGAGTGCTCCTCAGCACAGCTGCTCCCACCGCTGCAACTGGGAGGCGGGTATGGGTGGGTGGGGTATGGATGGGTGGTTATGAGTGGCAGGGGTATGGCTGTGTGGGGCACTGTTTTAATATTCATCATGATGGCGGTGTGGACCTCAGCACCGCTGCTCCCACCCCTGCACCTGGGAGGTGGGTATGGGTAGGTGGGGCACTGTTTTTGAATACACATCCTCATGGCTTAGTGCACCTCAGCTCTGCTGCTCCCACTTCTCTGCACCTGAGGAGATGGAATATGGGTGGGTGGGGTATGGATGGGTGGGTGGGGCGCTGTTTTTAATATGCATTGTGATGGCTTAGTGCACCTCAGCACTGCTGCTCCCACCACTGCACCTGAGAAGATGGGTATTTGGGGTATGGATGGATGGGTGGAGCGCTGTTTTAATGTGCATTGTGATGGCTTAGTGCACCTCAGCACTGCTGCTCCCACCACTGCACCTGAGAAGATGGGTATGTGGGGTATGGATGGGTGGGTGGGGCGCTGTTTTAATATGCATTGTGATGGGCTTAGTGCACCTCAGCACTGCTGCTCCCACCACTGCACCTGAGAAGATGGGTATGTGGGGTATGGATGGGTGGGTGGAGCGCTGTTTTAATATGCATTGTGATGGCTTAGTGCACCTCAGCACTGCTGCTCCCACCACTGCACCTGAGAAGATGGGTATGTGGGGTATGGATGGGTGGGTGGAGCGCTGTTTTAATATGCATTGTGATGGCTTAGTGCACCTCAGCACTGCTGCTCCCACCACTGCACCTGAGAAGATGGGTATGTGGGGTATGGATGGGTGGGTGGAGGCGCTGTTTTAATATGCATTGTGATGGCTTAGTGCACCTCAGCACTGCTGCTCCCACCGCTGCACCTGAGAAGATGGGTATGTGGGGTATGGGTGGGTGGGTGGGGCGCTGTTTTAATATTCATCGTGATGGATCAGTGCTGCTCCCACCGCTGCACCTTGTAGGTGGGTATGGGTGGATGGGTCGGGTTGGATGGGTCGGGTGGGTGGGTAGGGGTGGTGGGGTATGGATTGGTGGGTGGGGCACTGTTTTTAATATTCATCATGATGGCGGAGTGCACCTCAGCACCGCTGCTCCCACCGCTGCACCTGGGAGGCGGTTATGGGTGGGTGGGTGGGTGGATTGGTCGGGGTGGGTGGGTGGGTGGTGAGTGGATATATGGGTGAGTGGATGGGTGGGTGGATGGGTGGGGCCCTGTTTTAATATTTATCATGATGACGGAGTGGACAGCAGCACCGCTGCACCTGGGAGGAGGGTATGGGTGGGTGGGTGGGGTATGGATTGGTGGGTGGGGCACTGTTTTTAATACTCATGATCATGCTTAGTGCACCTCAGCACCGCTGCTCCCACCGCTGCACCTGGGAGGCGGGTATGGGTGGGTGGGGTATGGATGGGTGGGAATGGGTGGGTAGGGTATGGATGGGTGGGTGGGGCGCTGTTTTAATATGTATCATGATGGCGGAGTGGACCTCAGCACCGCTGCTCCCACAGCTGCACCTGAGAGGAGAGTATGGGTGGGTGGGTGGGTGGATGGGTGGGGTATGGGTGGGTGGGGCACTGTTTTCAATAGTCATGCGTGATGGCTTAGTGCACCTCAGCACTGCTGCTCCCACTGCTGCACCTGGGAGGAGAGTATGGGTGGGTGGGGTATGGATGGGTGGGTGGGGCGCTGTTTTATAATATGCAACGTCATGGCGGAGTGCACCTCAGCACCACTGCTCCCACCCCTGCACCTGGGAGGAGGGTATGGGTGAGTAGGGTGCTTGTTGAACGGTGATGAAGACAATCACAAAGCCAGCCTGCCCCTTGGCATCTGTCATGATGGCGGAGTGCTCCTCAGCACTGCTGCTCCCACCACTGCACCTGGGAGGAGGGTATGGGTGAGTAGGTGGGGTATGGATGGGTGAGTGGGGCGCTGTTTTAATATGCATCGTGATGGCGGAGTGCACCTCAGCACTGCTGCTCCCACCACTGCACCTCAGTAGGGGGTTCGGGTCGGTGGGGCACTATTTTTAGGAAGCAAAAGTGGTGCCAAAACATAAACTGTAGTCTGACAGGGCATTTGACGGGGATTATTTTTCAAATCTGAAAGTGGTTTTTTCTATCTTCATGGTTTTGAGCCTCCTCCAGGGACAGCGTTTTTAGCTTTCTACAGCTTTAAAAGCCCTTTTAGGGGGGGTGGGGGGGGGTACCTCTGTTTTACAATTTGTGTAGCGGGCAATTTGGGCCAAAACGGGGTCTAGTGTAAGTAGTGTTGTATCACTGTATATACAGTGTTTGTATCACTGTATATACAGTGTTGTATCACTGTATATACAGTGTTGTATCACTGTATATACAGTGTTGTATCACTGTATATACAGTGTTGTATCACTGTATATACAGTGTTGTATCACTGTATATACAGTGTTGTATCACTGTATATACAGTGTTGTATCACTAGTATATACAGTGTTGTATCACTGTATATACAGTGTTGTATCACTCTATATACAGTGTTGTATCACTGTATATACAGTGTTGTATCACTGTATATACAGTGTTGTATCACTGTATATACAGTGTTGTATCACTGTATATAACAGTGTTGGTGTCACTGTATATACAGTGTTGTATCACTGTATATACAGTGTTGTATCACTGTATATACAGTGTTGTATCACTGTATATACAGTGTTGTGTGTCACTCTATATACAGTGTTGTATCACTGTAATTACAGTGTTGTATCACTGTATATACAGTGTTGTATCACTGTATATAGCAGGGAGATAATCCCTGGTGTGTAATAGATGTAAGACCGGCACTCAATAAAATCTAATATTAGGCAGTGCAAGGCAGTATAGAGGCAGTACAAGGTAGTCGGCACACAATACAGGCTTCTATAAAATATAAGCCTGAGAGAGTCTTATTTTAAGTTCGAACCATTCTAATATTTGAAGCAATGTATAAGCCGAAGTGTCAAATACTGTAAATACATCACACAATAAATTATAAAACAATAAATTATAAAACACGAATTTGAAGCAATATAAGATGAAATTTCAAAAACTAAAAAATTAATAACGGTACATTGTAAAATAAATTTGAAGCAATATAAGTTGAATCTATGACTGTATGAAATAAATTAAACAGACTCTACTACAAGTTCTATATAAACTAGTTAATATAAAAAAACAATTAAAGTGAACCACGTTACAAAAGTAATGAATGAAATTCAGTGTAATTCAGTGTAATGCATTATTATGTAATGCCTTACGTAATGTAATGTCATGTAAGATAATGATATAATATATAACATACAAATATCTTCCTATCGGTACGATAGGGTCTTCACCTTCCATGATCAAAGACCAAGATGCCAGCTGTGATCCTGCACCCTACATTGGAAGTACAGTACAGTACAGTACAGTACAGTACAGTACAGTAAGTACAGTTATGTACTGTAAAGAATATGCATCCTAACGGTACATCCGTTGGTTCTCGCCTTCCATGATCACAAACCAAGATGCCAGCTGTGTTCCTCCTCCCCTCATTGCAGTACAGTACAGTAAAATTATGCAATGTCGATGTAATGTAATATAATATAATGTACCATGACATTAACATGCATCCTAATCGGTACGATTGGATCCCTCACCTTGTCCATGATCATCAAACCAAGATGCCAGCCGTGTTCCTGCGCCCCTCCTTGCAGTCACGCAAGTACCATTGCGGCAGAGTAGGTAGAAACATGAGGTGGTTGAGGTGGTTGAGGGAAAGAACCCACACATTGCCAGCCTCAGGTTCTTCACGCATCCAGTGTGACCGTCAGCTGGGTGAATCTCTGAAGACAGAGGGACGGGTTTGGGTTTGGTTGGTGGTGGGTTTGGTTTGGAGCTTTGTTTGAAAATCTTTGAGAAGTGTTTGGATGATGGGCGACTGGGGTGGGTTGGGGATTGAAGGGGAGGTAGGGGGCGCATTTAGGAAGTATGGATGGTTCAAGGTGTGTTGAGGTGGTTGAGGTGGTTCAAGGTGGTTGAGGGTGGTTGAGGTGGCGCTCAACTCGTGCTTCAGGTGGTTGAGGGATGAGTTCAACGTGGTTGAGGTGGTTGAGGTGGTTCAACGTGCTCGCCGCTCAGGTGGGGCTTGAGTTGGACTGGTACTCAACGTGTTGAGTGGTTGAGACGTGGATCACGTGGTTGAGGTGGTTTGAGGCTACTACCGACACAACATTGCCATATGAGGTCCTCAGTCGGCTGCTAGATGGCATCATAGGTATAAGACCTGTTTCTAGTACTGATTTTGTAGACCAGGACGTCTTCGTCGCGTGGGTTCGATTGCCGGGCCTCCAGCTTCTCACACATCCAGTGTGACTCCTGGGTGGACTTTGTTGTTAAAGGGTTGTTCAGAGAGAGCAGACGGGTGTTAAAGAGCTTATACAGAGGAGCTTGACGGGTTTAAAAGATGACAGGTTTTAAAAGAGAGAGCGTGGACAGATGGTTTAGAGGAACAGGTTTTTACCAAGAAAGACGGGACAATGGTAGTATTAATAAGAGGACGGGTTTTTTAAGAGAGAGCGGGACGGGTGTTAAAAAGAGGTGGGGTTTTTTAAAGAGAGAGGGAGGGTGTTCAAGATTTTATAAAGGAGAGAGCTGGACAAGGTTTTAAAAGAGGACGGGCTTTTTAAAGAGAGAGCGCAACAGGTGTTGAAAACGAGCTATAGCAAGAGAGAGCTGGACGGGTTTAAAAAAGAGGACAGGTTTTAAAGAGAATAGCGGGAACTGGGTGCTCTAAGAGGTTTTAGAGAGAGGAGGGGGACGGGTGTTAAAAGAGGGACAGGACATTTTTTTAGAGAAGAGGGGAAACGGGTGGTTGAAGAGCTTATACCACGAGATTCAAGCTGGACGGGTTTTAAAGGCAGGTTTTTAAAGAGAGAGCGGAGATGGTGCTACGAGGTTTTAGAGAGAGAGAGGGAGCAGAGTTTGTTAAAAGAGGCACGGATTTTTTAAGAAAGAAGGGGACGGGTGTTGAAGAGCGCTTATACAGAGGAAAGGCTTGGACGGGTTTAACAAGAGGAAGGTTTTAAAGGAGAGGCGGAGGATCGGGTGCTTAAAGAGGTTATATAGAAGGAGCGGGAACGGTGTTACAAAGAGGACGGTTGTTTCTTTAAAAGTAAAGAGGGGAACAGGTGATTCAGCCCCATGGAGGCTTATTACGAGAGACAGTTGGACGGGTTTAGAAAGAGGAAGCAAGGTTTAAAGAGATGAGAGGGACGGGTGCTAAAAGAGGGTTATAAAGAGCGAGCGGAGACAGGGTGTTTAAAAGAGGAACGGTAAGGGTTTTTTTAAACCGAGAGGGGAACAGGTGTTCATGAGTTTACATAGATGAGCTAGGACGGGTTCAAAAGAGGACAGGTTTTAAAAGAGAGAGCGAACAGGTTGAAAGATGCTCATACAGAGAGAGCTGAGACGGAATTTAAAAGAGGACAAGGGTTTTCAGAGAGAGCGGGACGGGTGCTAAAGGGTTATAGATAGAGAGACGGGAAGGGTGTTGAAAGGAGGACGGGTTTTTAAGAGAGGAGGGGAATCGGTGTTCAAGAGTTTTATAAGAGAGAGACTTGAGACAGGTTTGAAAAGAAAGGCGGAGGTTTTTTAAAGCAGAGAGCGGAGGCAGGTTTTCAAGAGGACGGTGTATTTTTTTAAAGAAGAGCGACAGGTTTGAAGAGGACGGGGTTTTACAGAGAGAGGGACGGGGGTGGTTTGGTTGGCGGTTGGTTTAGGTGGGTTTGCTGTTTGGGGCCTTAGATAGGAGTCTTTGAGCGTGGTTGCGGTAGTTGAAGGGTAAAGCACCCAGCACAATTGCCATACCTCCAGGTTTCTCACACATCCAGTGTGACTTTACTGGGTGGACAGATGTGGGAGGGGTGGATGGGCCACTGATGTTTCTTTTCAAATCTGAAAGTGGGTTTCTCCACTTAGGGTGTTTCAGCTCTCGCTTCAGTGGGAACAGCGTTTGTTAATGCTTTCTACAGCTTTTTGTAGCTTAATCAGAGGCCATTTAGGTAAAACACAAAACGAAACACTTATTTGTGTATTGAAGATACTTTCGCTAAAACGCGGGTCAGAAACAAAGAATCGCCTATACATATTAGCATAAATAAAAGTCCCTGGGATGGGCTTGGTAAAGGTTGCCTTCGGTTTAGGAGCTTTAAAGTGGTTGAGCTTGCAATTCAGGGTACATGCAGTCTCCGCAAGTCCCCTTCAGGTTAAAATGCCAGTCCTCCGCAAGTCCCCATTCAGGTAAGCAGTCTCCCAAAGTACACCGTTCAGCCTATATTGGGGCTACCCCTGGACTTTAATTTAACACACATAACATACACAACTCTATTACACTCACGTACCATATAAATAGCGGGTGCACCCAGCATCGACGCAGGTGGAGCGTCCTCGCTCCCATTAGTCCTCTACATCCTCTCCTTCACCTGACTGTGGACATTACATACATACAAACCACATACAACCACTCCAATACCAATAAATAAATAGTGTCTCATTATTAGGCGTGAGCGTTCCGGGGGGCAGGAAACGCGGGGGCTTTCCGGGGGCAGGAACGCGTGAGCTTCCGGGGGGCGTGAGCTTTCCGGGGGGCAGGAACGCGTGAGCTTCCGGGGGGCCCCAACTTGCAATGGGGCCAACCTACCCATCCACGTACCATAGAAGTAGGGGCAACACAATAACAAGTGAGCCCCACCCCATGGTCACTCTACATCCTCTCCTCCACTTGAGCCTTGCATCTCGGGTAAATGCATTATCGCAAGTCCCCTTCTTGCCTATTTTGGCTACCCCTGGACTGTAATTACTCACACACATAAACATACACACACTTCATCCCCAGCGTACTCTATAAGTATGACACCACTTGTAACCTGGACTGTAACATACACACATAAGCATGCATAACACACATAACATATCACAACATGACACACAGAACATACAAACACTCAACCCTCACAAGCGGTAAAAGTATGGCAACCACCATTGTTAATCCTGGACTGTATAACCAATTCAACGCATATACATACACATAACATACACACATTTTGACTCAACGTACATAAAAGATGGCAACCACATGGACAAGTGGAGGCGCCCTTCACCCATGGTCACTTGCTTGAGCTGATCTGGCATTGGGGTGGATGAGGTTGCTGGAACGTGTCACTGGGTGGTGTGGCCATTTGCGGATGCTTTCGAAACCACATCGGGTACAAGGTCATCCTCGCTATGTGGCCCTCCGTCTCATTTCGGGCAGCATGCTCATTGCCCAGCTCATCGCTCTCTAGGACTCACGCAGGCCTTGTGGTGTGGGTGATGGGGGTGGGGTGAGGGGTGGGTGAGGGGGGTGAGGGGTTGACGGTAGTCATGAGGGTTGGGCGATGGGCGGGTGGGGCTATGGGAGGTTGGGGGGTTTGGGGGTGAGGGGTTTGGGTGATGGGGTGTGTGGATGGGGTAGGGAGTGAGGGGGTTGGGGGGATGGGGTGTCGGGGTTGTGGAGTAGGTGAATGAAGGGTGTGGGTGGGGGTGAGATGGGTGGGTGAGGGGGAGGGGGGGAGGGGGGGAGGGGGGGGGATAGGGTTGGGGGGTTGGGGGTGACTGGTGAAGGGGTTGGGCGATGGGGGGGTTAAGTAAGGGGGTTAAGGGGGTTGAGGGTTTGGGGGTGAATCGGTGAGGGTGGGTGGAGGGGCTTTAGGGTTGTGAGGGGGCTTGGGGTGAAGTGGGTGAGGGGGTGGTTGATGGGGTGGGGGGGATAAAGGGATTTGGGGGTGAGGGGGGTGGCGGGTGGGGGGGGGTTTGAGGTGGGGGTTTGGAAGTGGGTGGTTGATGGGGATGGGGGGTTGAGGGGTTTAAGGGGTTGGGGGTTTGAGGGGGTGATAGAGGGCCTGGGTGATGAAGGGGGGGGGGGGGGGTTTCTCCGTCTTATCTTGAGGGGATTATCATCAAAGTTATAGATCATAGTATAGTATATATATAGATATATTATATACTATATATATATATATATGATCTGTACCCATACATATATAATATTCCATGAAATAAATACATACATACATAGGGAACAGTATGTTCGCTAAATCATAAGTGAAATGAGATATAAGTTTCATAATTAGTTCATATTAGTGAACGAATAATATTACCCTGAGATCAGTTCATGTTATTTAATATTACTGGAATGTAGTGATATGAGTCATGTAAGTTAATATAAGTGAATGCATAATATGAGTTAAATTATTATTCCGGACGCGAGCCAACTGATTGAGGTACTGTCTGTAAATGCCAAACAATTTTTCGTTCAATTTGGATTTAGATAGAATCATCTAATTCTTGATCAATCCTTTTCACATTACATGCATGCAATATCGCCCCCCCCCCTTTATTGCGAGCTATCACACACACTGTGACACCCCACACACACATCGCACGACACCAATAGTATGCACTGTTATTGAAGTATCCACATACATTGTTTGAGAAAAAATACCGAGGTGGCTTCAGGCCCAATCTTAAGGGTGCGCTTGGGCCAGATAATCAAATTTTTTGATTTCACTAAACGTTTTAACATTTTATCGATAGCTTATGTGAAAGATTGTGATCTCCTCTTTTAACATATTAAATAAAATTTCAAAAAACAATTAGATAAAATGAAAATTTCCAACATACAAGTTTTAAAATTGGATTTAAAGTTGGCTTGGGGCAAATTTTCCCTTAGCTTAATTTCTGTTAAATCCAGAGGGGTCCCATCAAATCCGGCTCCATTGAGGCCCAGTTTTATCAATTTTTCTTTCTGGCACATTCAAAGCCATATGAAGAATATTGTATGGAAAATCTGAAGTTTACAAATTAATTACTCATTTTATTTTAATACTGATGTTTTAGTATTTTTTACATAGCTCTTTACATAAGTATACATTTTCATGGGTATTTGAACTGTACATACGGGATTCTGATTATTGGTCAATAAGCAATATGCATAATTCTGATGAATACATTAGATAATCATGATTCACCAGCATACATAATGCAACATAATATATAAACCTCCTGATACATATATAGGAATTAATTAATGATAATAATATGAATAATAATACACAATAAATTATCATCTCAGTGCACGTCAATTTAAATAACGTATATATTCATGCTTTATACATTCACCAACAGTATTCATATTGTCATAATACATATTAAACATGCATTTATAGTACGGGATTGACTAGTATGAGTGACCTAAAATACAATATGTCATCGCATCATCACTTAAGAACCTATGATAACACATTGATTTTATAATGTACCATTCGTGGTGGGGGTGGTGGGGGTGGTGGTGGGGGGGTGGTGGTGGGATTGGTGGAGTGTGGTTGGGGGGGGGGGGCAAGAAACGTGTTTCGTATCCATGTTCGAGTAGATAGGAGACCCAAGCAATAGTTTGAATCCAGAAACATGTCGATAGCATACCACACGGGACGGGCAAAGACTAGGGGGGGGGGGGGGGGGGGGGGGAGGGGGGGGGGGGGGGGGGGGGGGTGGGCGGGGGGGGGGGGGGGGGTCTGACCGTTTCCCCAACTTTATTTGTACTTTGGTAACTTTCTTGCCATCGCAAAGCGGTATTTGACCGCGTTAAGTACAGTCATCGGAGATGGGGCTCCAAATCGTTAGAAGTAAATGCAACATTTAGTGCGGTTACACCCAGTAGGATAATTGGTGAGGTGCCTGGAAAGGATCCACTCAGCAGGAGCGAGCGCTCAAGGGCCTGGACGTCACCGTACAACGACCATTCGCGCCAGGCGTCGCACTGACGCTGGCAGTTAGGCCTGGAAAACGCGCGCATGGTGCGCAACGCGTTTGTAACTGCCAGCGTTCTGAATTCTGGTCCTGGCAACTGAGGTTCCGTTAAAGCAGGTGCGAGACCTGGGGTCTTTGCCACCCACGCTCCCGCACCCTCTCTCCCCCCACACACCATCACCCGAGCAGACCCTAAGGCTCCAGAATACTAATATAGAGATCGATTAATACGATAATGATGATGATAATGAAAGATAGACAGATACATAACGACTTCAGCTTTTCATACCTGGGTGATCTCCTCCGGGCTGCGACGACTGAGCTACCCAAGGAAAGTTGTAAAAATACTAAAAAACTGAATTAATTCATATAGTCGCTCCACAACGCTTGATCGGGAACTTGATCTTTTATTTTTGGTTGATGTTTGAAGGCCTTGACGAGAATGATGTGCGCATGGATTCACGTATGTAAACTGTCGTCTTTGTGGGTGTCCAGAAATATGAAAAGCCTCAGAGGAGGGGGTAGGTGGCATTGTCAAGGGGTGAAAAAAAACATTCGTCACACGTTGTTGTACGTAGCCCAACACTTTGTTCTTGCCCCCCCCCTTCATGTACATACATATATATTCACGATATATACATTATATACATGATTCATAATGCATATAAATGTATATTCATGAGTTAATACATTACATACATTGACCGGTTTTGGGGCTCAATGGCCAGGCTGGCTCTCCAGGGTGCTGCCAGAAGCTGCTGCTTGTAGCCGAGAAGAGAAAAGCTATGATCCATCCTAATGTTCGTGTCAGCACCCCCCACCCCCGCAGCCCCCCCCTTGTGCCTGTATGAAAGCCCTACCTAGCCAGAAACATCAAGCATGGTTCCGGTGTGTTTGGTTCGGTGTTTCTCATGCACACCACCCAATGTGATTGCTGGTTCATGTCTAGGGCATCCATCCCTCAAAACCCACACCCACACACACCCGCACACACACCAAGTGCAGAAATAAGCCCCTCACATCCTCCCACCTCGTGCTGTATGAAAGCCTACCTACCAGGCAACACATCAAGCATGGTCGACAATGTGGTTCGGGTTTGTAATTACTCATCGCACCAGGTTGGGCTGACATACCCAATGTGGTTTCTGGTTCTGATAGGGCATCAAATCCCCCCCAACCACCACCACACACAGTCCATCGCACACAACAACAAGGCAAAAACAAGCCCCCCCCGCGCCCCCCCGCCCTCCACCACGCAAACCATCACGCACACCTGTCAAACCACACCCACACCAAATGGCAAAAAAGGGCCCCCCACCCACCCAATGTGCTGATAAGATGAAAGGCCTACCTACCAGGAACAAACAATCAAAGCATGGTTGACAATGTGGTTGGTTTGTTTCGATCCATCGCACAACAGCACGCGCAATGTGATTCTGGTACATTTCTAGGGCTCCCGGCCTGGGAACTGTCCACACCTATGGAGGGGGCCTGTCCATGTGGTTGGAGATGATGGCCATAGCTGGCTTGTTGATCTCCAGCGGTCACCGTGATGATCTTGCTGATTGAGGGGGAGGGCGGGCAAGGCGGAATTGGCACTCGAGAGATTAGCTGGGACTTGGCGAGTATGCGTGTGCAAAAGGCCAAATGTTAAGTTTTAATTTGGATTAAATATAATTTGATGGGTGGAGGGGGGGGGGGGGTATAAGGCTGATGGCACTTCAGAGGATAATAGCTTGGGACTGCGAGTTGAGTGGCATAAGGTAATTGGTTTTAGATTTTAATTTGGATTTGTATTTGATGGGGGGGGGGGGGGGGTGGGGGGGGGGGGTTAAGGCTGATGGCACTAGAGGGATTATAGCTTGGGACTCGCAAGTGGAATGTTGGTAAAAGGTCATGTTTAGATTTTAATTTGGAGTTGTATTTGATGGGGGGGGGGGGGGGGGGGGAGGGGGGGGAGAGGCGAGGGGGGAGGGGGGGTGGGGGGGGGGGGAGGGGGGGGGTGGGGGGTTGGGGGAGGGGCGGATGGGGCGGGGTGGTGGGGGGGGGGGGGGGGTAAAGGCTGATGGCACTTAGAGATATAGCTGGCGACTGCATGTGGAAGTGGCATAAAGGCCAAGTGTTTTAGGATTTGAGTTGGATTTGGGTTGAATTTGATTGGAGGCGGAGGGGGGGAGGCTGATGCAACGGAGACGTATAGGCTGTGGACTGCATGGTTGAGTGGCAAAAAGCATTGATTGTTCGACGATTGTGAATTTGGAATTTTAATTGGCAGGGGACGGGCGGGGAGGCCGGGTAAGGATGAACAGCAACGGAGAGATAAAGCCTGGGAGGGCGAGTGGCATCTGGCAAAAGAGGCAATGTTTCGATTTGAATTTGATGCGCGGGGAGGCGGGTAAAGGCTGACTAGACGCAAGATACAAGCTGCGGACATCGGCGAGTGGAACTGGCAAACAGGCCAATTGTTATTAGACTTTGAAATAGGTTGACATGGGGGGAGGCGGGTAAGGCTG
>JAJSRW010000976.1:0-22500 GCA_022414725.1 Microglena sp. YARC
CCCCTTCCCTGAGACTCCCCCACCCCGCCCCCGAACCCCCCAGGGCGGGCCCAGCCCCCTAAGGCCACCTACCCAAAAATCGCTTTACCAGGAGCCCAACCTTGGAAGACACCAAAATCCGTGATCGCTAACACGAAGAACCCCTTACCGAAATGAAACAAGTCTATGCAGCGTCGCAACGGACGCGGAAAATTTCGGAGTTGTGTTTGCAACGGAACGGAGGTGGCAACGATGGAGCCTGACTGAACGAGCATAGACCGCCGTCTGGATTGACGGTTAGGCTTCAAGAATTTTCGGTCGGACGATCCAAATGGGTAAACATGGGGGCTGTCCCGCCCCCTTGAAGAGGCGGGCTTTCCGCAAAAAACACTACCTGCAGTTGAATTAATCAGCTCTCCTTTCACTAATAACCACGGACTGTGAAGTTCAACTTGCATTTAACATGAACTTGAACTGAACTTGAACTTGAATTTGAACCCACACAGCAGTTGAATTCATTAGCTCTCCCTTTCACTACGCACCACGACTCAACAACTGTGCAAATTTAACTGCGAATTAAGCTAAAAATTTAACTGAATTAATATGAGCCGATATTGAACTTGAACCCACACCGCAGTTTGATATTCATCAGCTTCTCCTTTCACTACAACGCACGACTGTGCAGTTGAACCTGAAATTTAACTTGAAATAGAACCTGAACCATGAACCTGAACTTGAACTTGAAACCACAACCAGGTTACTTCCATCAACAAATCGGCCAGCGCTTAGCGCACTGAAAACAAAAAAAACTGCGCTTTGTAGAGCAAAAAGCGCAAAATCTTAGCTCGCCCACAGGGGGTTGCAAAAAACGCGCGAAATGCGCAGTGGGGCTCAAAAAGGCAGCGTGCAGGCGCGCGCTTGGAAGTACCCTGACCCACTGACCTGTAGTTTGAACTTCACCAGCTCCCCTTTCACTACCAGCCACGGACTGTGCAAGGCTGAACTTTGAAATTGAACCTGGGATTGACCTGAAATTGAACCTGGATTGAAGCCCACTACCAGCTGTATAAACTTGATTAGCTCTCCTTTCACTACCACCAAGACTTCAAGGACTGAGGAAGTTGAACCTGAACTTGAACTGAAATTGAAGTTGAACTAAAAGCTTGAAGCTGAAGCAGAACTTGAAACTTGAACCCACAGTTGCAGTTTAAACATTCATCAGCCTCTCTTTTAAAACTTTTAACCACCACGACTAACGACTGTGCAAGTTGATACATTGAGATTGAAACCTGAGCTGAACTGAACTTTGAACTGAATCCACACCTGCACTTGAACTTCATTAGCTCTCCTTTCACTAACCAACCACGGACTGTGAAGTTGAACCTGAATTTAACCTGAAACCTGAGCCTGACTTAAACCCACACCTTGCAGTTGAACTTCAATCAGCTCCCTTTCACTGGCACCACGACTGTGCAAGTGCACCATTCATAAACCTTGACCACCTTTTGCCAGCTCACAAGAACCCTCAAGGTGAATGTCGGGGCATCGGTGACAGAGATGAGATCCTTGGCGTTTACAAGATGAAAGGAAAAAAACTTGAGGAACCATCGGTCGTTACATGCTGTTGTCACTTATATATGCGCGCCAGCCTGCTGCCTGCTGCTGCATGTCTGCTGCTGCTTCATGATGATGATTATGATGTAAATGAATTCCGATTTAATCCCGCATGTGACAGGACATGAGATCCAGTCGTCTGAATTAAAGAAGAGAGAGGCTGTATGACGCTAGGTGCGTGTGCTTTATGCTGCTACGTTGGTGTGGAGTGCTTGCTGCGTGCTGCTCTATGTGCATGGTCACATTTTTTCCGTCGTATGGTGTTACATATGTATGTGCATGGGATGATGGGAAAGCCTCCCACTGCCACCCCCCCTCACCCCCCAACTGTCACCACCACTCACCCACCGGAACCCCCCACCAACCACCCACAACCAACCACCTAACCAATTCCCAAGAACCATACCCCCACCCAGCGGTCCTCCACATTGTCACTTAGTCACTGAATTGCTGCTGCCCCCCCCTCGTAGCAACCTTGTCCAACAGACGGAAAAACTATAAGTGTAACAGCCACGTACCACCCCTACCCCCCACAACCACCATCACCACCACCACTACCACCATCACACCCACACCACCACCACCCACCCAACCCCCTACACCCCCACCCACACAACCTTTTCACTGTAGTCCCTGACTGCTGGCGCCTCCCCTCCTCCAAGCAACTTCCCAACAGCTGAAACCAAGAAGTGCTACGCGAAAGACGACCCCGACCCCCAAACCGGCTGTATCTTTGCTATAAGCTCGCATTAGGTTGCCACCTGGCCTCAGCCAGCTGGCTAACATCTGTAGAGCTAGTAGCTGAAGACTGTTTGTGTAGCAAGCAGCTGAGGCATCGTGGAGGCTGTTAGCTTGGAGGTCACCACGGCTGTTAGCAACCGGCAACGCGGTGAGCCCCCTGAGGGGAGAGACTGGACCTGCGCGGGTGGACATACAAATCCTGTCACTCAAAATTGTATTTGGGGCGTGAGGTTAGGGGGCCAGCCCGTTTACTCTGCAATGGGGCCAACCATCAAGTGGTGCAAGAATAAATGTACGCCTTATAACAAGGCGTGAGGTTGAGGGGGCCAGCATGTTTGCTTGCACTGGGTCAAACCACCAACTGTATGTATGTATCTTACAGTCCAGGCCTCTAAAAACAATGAAGGCATAGCATTGTTCCAATTCATCGATGATGACGGCCTTGAACAAGAATTAGCGCACCCCTTCATCATGCTTAAGGCCAAGGTAAAGGTCAGGCTTAAAACTGAAAAAACGGTCTTCGGCACCCTTTTTCTCACCCCTGCTGGCACCCTTCCCGCCCAGAATGCACCCTTTAAGCAAAAAAAAAAGGGTGATGAAGGCCCCTAATTAGCAGCGTATGTTAATCTACAGCTTTGAACATATAGAGCTTTGAGCAGTGATGGCCAGGGTTTATGATTTAGGGTTTAGGTTTAGGGTTTTAGAGTTTTTAAAAGTGATGGCTGGAGGGGGCACACCTATTGGCCCTTTTTTAGTTGTGAAAAGGAATTTCACCCCAGAGGTGTGGTCTTCCTACACAAACCAGCGACACGGAGGAGTCAGTTTGAATGCGTTGCCACTCCTACAAAAGAGTAGCGCCACATAAGAATGTATGATATGTATTGTTTCAGTCCAGGGTTAGGCCAGACAGGCTAAAGGGACTTGCCCGGACCGTGACAGAATGGCTAATAAGAAAAGGCACTGATGAACTTAACCCTATACAATCGTTTTACCGACGGGGCCCTGAGTTTGTGCTACAGTGATCATTAAATCTACAATTATATTGGCCCTTGCACGATATTGCACTGCAGATCCCCTGCTTATGAAATATTGGTCATGTTAAATAGTATATTCTATGTTATTAAAATGTGACAAGAAACGTTAAGCTTGCACAGCACCAACTCTGGGCCCCTGCCGTTTAAGGTTGGGCAAGTTACTTAAGCCTATTTGGCTACCCCTGGACTGTACAAATGCATGCTATGTATTGTATCATATACTCCTTGTGAGTGTAAGCAAACCGCAGGACTAGACTAGGCACACGTACCACATGTTCCCATGTTGCCCTAAGAAGCTGGACAAGTGCTCCCATACCGCCCCCCCCCCACACACACACACACACCCCCCGCCCCACCCCCCCACCCCCACCCCCCCACACTCCCCCCCCCCCCCCCACCGCCACCACCACCACCACCACCACCACACACACACCACACACACACTCCCACCCACATCAACACACCCGCACAACCCACCCACCCCAACCCACCCCAACCCCATACACACACCTAGTAACGAAGCAATGCAGATTACTCCCACCATCCCACCACCCCAACTATCTCCTCACCTTGCCCTCTCCTGCTCGAGACGAGTAACCGACTGACAACCGATCGCTTGCTGACTCCGCTGCTCAGCCCCATGCCTCTGGATCTAGGCAAACGCACATTCTCGTCGACATAGTGGCTTGGTGGTTGGAGCTACTGCGCGTATTGGCTGCGCTGATCTAATCCCGCGAAGGTGGACAAACAAATCGAAACGTCGATCTGTGGATTGCTTGATGAGTTGATGTGTGGCACAATAATACGAGGCACGTGCCGTGCGTGTGATTGGTGTGATTAGTAAGCGCGGGCAAGCGGGCTTGTCTGGGGTCAACTATGGCCTGCCTATGGCAAATTGGCTTAGACAGGCCATTTGATTGGCAAATGTTTGTTTTCTTCTTTCACCCAGGAAGGGAGATCCCGTACTTGAAAGAGCGCCCACTATTGATTCAAAACAAAGATTCTCTGATTCAAAAGGATAAGCGGGGGAAATCCTACAGAATTTCATGCCAGACGACTACCAAATCGTGACAGTCCATCAAAACTCATCACTACCCCCCACCTGGCAACCTGGTCAGAAGAACCCCCTGTCCAGGGTGACCAGGTCTGTAGATTGTTATTTTAGCCCTTACTATCACGGTCGGGCAAGTCCCTTTAGCCTACCGTATTTGGCTCACCCTGGACTGTAAACATACATATAGATATATATGCAGAGTTGCGGTATGTTAACAACTTGTTTACCTGTATGGCATTGGGTAGGTCCCTTTAGCCTGATTGTCTACACCCTGACTGTAGCCATAAGGTAATGATAACGCCTGGGTGGGGCGTGGTATTAAAAGAACCCATCATACGCGGGTAGAGAGCGGGTCTTCTACCTCAACTGGACAAGCTACCATCGCGGTTGACAACCACTTGCAACGCCGAGGGCGACCGTATGGGGACTTGAACCCCGAACCTCCATCCTCTAAAGCGATTTGGTGTACCACTAGACCAATCGATTCGCTGAAAGGGGCTAGACTGTAACATACATTTGAATAGACATAACAATACACAGAGTTGCAGCAGGGTACATCAGGAGGACCCCCAGCTCTTTTGCTGAGACGCAACCAATTGTAAATAGCCTGCGTCCTGCAACGCAACGACCCTTCCTTCTGGTCAACCCCCCCCCCCCCCCCCCCCCCCCCCCCCCCCACGTTGCGTCCTGCGGCGCAACGGACCCTTCGTCGTTGTATCTGCGACGGAGGACGCAGCGTCCTGAACAACCCTGGAGAGCAGTGTAAGGTACATAAATGTCCGTTTTCCATTTTTGGTGGAGCCCCCTCTTTTGGGGGGCGGGAGCCCCCAGGGTTACCCATTTGTCCGTCTGTGCGTCCAACCAAAAACTTGAAGCCTGACACGTCAGCCAACTATCTCAAAACCACTTGGCTTCGGCCAGCTCCACTTCCGTTGCCACCTGTAGTTCCCTTGCCAGCATACTCCGCCAGTTTTCCGTGTCGCTTGCGCATACATAGGGCATTTAAATGAAAGGATTCCACCCCAATTAATTGGACTCCTTGCGCTATTTGGGTGTTATCTGTTTATGTCTTGTGAATTCTTAAATATCCTTGTATGTGTAGTCCAATACCGCAGGCTAATGTGAAAGCAAGTGTTATACTTCAGAATTAAATTATCACTGTAGCACGAACTCAGGCCCCCCGTTGTTAAACGATTGTTTGGGGTTCAGTTCATCAGTGATTTTTATTTTCAAGCCCTCCCTATACAGTTGGCAAGTCCCTTCAGCCTATTTGCCTACCCCTGGACTGTAACATACATACATATATTATGTACTCAAAATTAAAACACCTATGTTATCCAAGAGTGTGGTGAAATAGCCTTTATAGCATATCCCTGAACCGGCTAGACTATTAACATCACACAACAACAACCCATGTTTACTCCCCGCAGACGGTGAGCAACCTGCAGGCTGATAAACGAAGTAATCAAATCAAACTAGCGAGAATCAAATGTGTGAGAATGAGATGCAGTTTGCTTCATATTATCATATTGCCTTGGACGGGCCATGGTTGACAAAAAGAAGCCTACAGCGGTTTATGTTTCTTTAAACTGGCGAAGATTGCCAGCACCTTGACAGGCTGGAGCCACGTAACAAGTTCAAATTCAAGTTCAAGGCCAACCACCTTCAAATTTAAATTCAAGTTCAACCACCTTCAAATTCGAATTAAATTTCAGTTCAATCACTGCGCTGCGTCCGAATAAGTGAATTATGTTTGATTGGCTCAATTTGCACCGCTCACCGTGCTTTGTTCTGCCTATCCAAATGCATGTTCCAGTCCAGGTTAGCCACTTGTCCTACTCGCCACTGAGCCACTCAGGACTTGCCCAACCTCAAACAATCAAGACCACCACTAGATTTCCAGGGGGGGCTAATGGAAAGAATCATTATATGAAGTGTAGTAGACATGAAGCAGTTCCCCACTCACGCCTGGGCAAGCCTTAAATCTGTCTTATCCTCTAAGTATACCCCCCCTGGTTTCTGTGGTTATCGCACGGGAGGACTTAGAATTGGAAGACGGTGAGCAGCCCAGGGTTGGCTGAAAAGCATGTAACAATCCTATCCAATCCACCACTCGCGTCGGATCCAATTGATCCGAGGATAGCTTTCATTTTCAGCTACGAGCAGCAGCTTCTAGGCAGCTTCCTGAGCCAGCCTCTAGGAAGCTCCCTGCGCCAGCTTCTTTTCAGCTACGAGCAGCAGCTTGCAGGCAGCTTCCTCAGCCAGCTTCTTTTCAGCTACGAGCAGCAGCTTGTGGGCAGCTCCCCGAGCCAGCTTCTAGGCAGCTACGAGCAGCAGCTTGTAGGCAGCTCCCTGAGAAAACCACTGGGCTAAGCCCCAAGATTCCAACAGTGCTGGAAAGCTGATTGTGTCAGCTTCCAGCTGAACTGCGTTGCTGGGTAGCAACCCAGGGGAGCTGCCTAGAAGCTGATGCTCGTAGCCTAAGAGATAAGCTAGGCACATGAGGTTGTGAAGACTCATCAGGTCATTGGTATCTAGTCAAATCCAAGAACATGTAAACCTCATTCTCATCATCACCCCACTCCTCAAATGATTTTCAGATCCATTCCCCAAATGATGTCTCCCCTAGTTATATTCATCCACAATGATATATTCACCCAAGAAAATATCATCATCATCATCATCATCATCACACCATACCAGAACAATATAGGCTTTTTGAAAATATGAGCGAAACTTCTAGATAGTTTTTAACACTTTATCCCCGTTTCGACGAATGGCTCAATGGCAGAGCTCCTTGAACGACGAAGGTGCCGAGTTTGAATCCCCACGGGTGCGCTTTAGTGTTCGCGGTTGCTGTCAGCCGCCAAGGTGGCTTTGTACAGATGAAGTATCAGCCCGTTCCCTACTGCCGTAAGACGGGGCTCCCTTAATATCAACGCCCACCAGGCGTTATCATAATTTTAAACACTTTGGCTGGAGCTTCTGAAGAACTGACCTGTGTTTAGAAGCTCAAATTCAATTGCTAGAAATAAACCCGCAGTTCCCGCGCAGTTCATAAAAAAGTTTGGTTGAGTGCTCAACCACTCAAGTAAACATTATTCTTCCAAGTGGGCCAACCCATAAAATTGTCCACACAACATCAACACCAAGCCCATCACCCACAAAGCTTCCATTCCCCCCTCTCTACATGTATTGGTTGCATCTTATATACGTTGAGGACCACACACAAGCCATGTAGTACACGGACACCTGCCCTTCAATATCCAAGCCTAAATTCACACTTCAAGTGTTGAGTTCTCGTAAGTGTCGGAGTTGTCATGAGTGTGTGAGTTCACACTTCAAGTGTATGAATTCTCACAAGTAAAAGACTTATTGTAAGGGTGTGGGTTCACACTTCAAGTGTTGGAGTTCTCGTGAGTGTGTGGGTTCACACTTCAAGTGTAGGAGTTCTCACAAGTGTAGGAGTTCTCGTAAGTGTGTGAGTTAACACTTCAAGTGTAGGAGTTCTCACACGTGTTGACGTGTAGGAGTTCTCCTTAGTGTGTGGGTTCACACTTCAAGTGTAGGAGTTATCATACGTGTAAAATATATTGTAAGTGTGTGAGCTGACACTTCAAGTGTAGGAGTTCTCATAAGTGTGTGAGTCCACACTTGAAGTGTATGAGTTCTCGTTGTCAGTGTATCATATATGGCACATCACAGCGTCACACAAAAACAAATTTGAAAAGCCTAAATTAGACATGTCTTGAACTTGGTAGAGCTGTAAGCTACTGTTATTGTTCTAGGCTGCGTTTGCAGCTTCTAGGTAGCTCATAGTAGCTCTATAAAGCTGTAGGCAGCTTCTAGACAACTTCTAGGCAGCTCCTGGTAGCTTCTAGGCAGCTCTCTGGTACAGCCAATGTGCTACACCCAAAGATTTCAGTAGTTCAGGACATCTGAAAAATTCAGCTTCCAGGTGCACTAGGTGGCTTGAGCTTGGGCCTAGTAGCAAGCCAGGGAATTGCCTAGCAGCTACCATGCATGGCCCAAAATACAAACAACGCATTTCAGCAAGCCGCCGCAAACCAAACACTAAAGCGATGATAAATAGCAAGAACACCTTGGGACAACCTCATAAGTCCCCCTTGGCTCCGTCAAGCTGCGAGCACATTTTGAGTTCAGTTGGGCACCAGAAAAATGTAATCATCATCATCATCATCATCATCATCATCATCATCTTTCCAAAAATAACAAATAACACCCCGCTCGACATCTGATCGCAACTAAGCAATGTGATGCTGATATGCCTGCAAGCACAGCACGGGCCAGGATTGATCCATGCCCCATTATGCATGCTGCTGCTGCACTGGGTTGGTACATGGTCTGCACATCATAAGCACATGAATGGAATGTCTGATGCGCCGTCTGCACATCCTAAGCACGTGAAAGGAATGTCTGATGGGCCGTCTGATTCGTCAGTACATGGCCAGCTCTAACAGCCAGTACTTATTAAGCAGAGCCATGGAAGGCCAGGGAGATGTTGAGCACCTGATGCATTGGGTCAGTACATGGTCTGCACATCGTAAGCATACAAATGAAAGGCCTGATGCAACTAATCTTTATAGAAGGAACACTTATAGTTCCTAGGGAGATGCTGAGCATCTGATGCTTGCATGCACATTACAACCCTGTCATGGTCCATGCCCCCTCTGTACTTCGTCAGTACATGGCCAGCACTAATAGCCAGTACTTCATAAACAGAGCCTTCGAAGGTCAGGGAGATGTGAAGCATCCGATGCTTCCAAGCACAGAATGAGCTGGGCATGATACATCCGACACCTGCCTTCGTCAGTACTTCATGAGCACTCACAGTCAGTACTTAAAAAGCAGAGCCATGGAAGGCCAGGGATATGTGAAGCATCTAATGCTTACAAGCACAGCATGAGCCAGGCTTGGTCCATCCTACATCTGCCTTCGTCAGTTCTTCATGAGCACGAGTCTGCTCTAATTCTTCACCTCACCTCTGATTCTCCACTTTACTTCACCTTCAAAGGTCTGTAGGCCATAGACCTATCTGGTGGTTGCCTACCTGGTCAGCCAAAGCCAGATCATGTGGGATCAGATCTGCAAGCCGTAGGCCAAATCCATGGTAGCCCTAAGGCGTACAGATCATCTCATGTGATCTGGCCCTGATTGACTTGATAGGCTACCATTAGTGTGTATTTTCGACGGCGCCTCGCCATTCCGTCCCCATCCTGTTGCTGCATGGCGACGCATGGGTCTGGCTAAACTAGTCAGAGCTGCAACCCCCGAAGCCCCGGTCTCCGCTGGTTAGGGGGGCAGCGAGTCGCTCGATTTGTGACGCATTGCAAAAAACAAAGCACTAGGCTTGTTCAAAAGTATTAGTCATCTTTTAAAATTTGCCACATGTCAACCACCCTCCTAAACCACTTGGGTGACATTTATGGATATAACACAAATGATGGCTTATATTATGCATGTGTCATCATGTGTTGTGAAGCAATGACTAGGGAGCTGTAAACCAGTTCCTCCATTTTTCCCCTTTGGATTGTCAAATTAACACGGGTGCTGGGGCATGTCAGAAGTACCCTATATTACACAAGGCACACCAGCCCCAAATGTATTGTTGCCTCCATAGGTGTACTTGGGGGTCAGACTGGTAAGCATGTTGTGCTACTCTGATGCTGTTGTGTGTCGTGGGCACACACATTGACCTAAATGGGTATGGACCCCAGCATGTAGGCCCCTATATGAGCGCTTGACCCATTGCATGGAGCTCCATCCTCAATAGTCAGTTCAAATTTGAATGGGTGCCACATGTGCATGCAAGATGAGTCTAGTATACCCACCATGTGATAAACAGCTGTATCCCTCCACGCCCAAACACGCTCCGCAGGTCCGGAAAGCGCTAAAGTGTGAAAATAGGTTTGGAGCCTCGCAATAGATCACCCGAAAAAACGTCACCACTGGACTTGGCTCGGTTATTAGAGAAAGGTTTTACCTAGCGCTGTAAGTTTGGACCCCAAACTCCCAGAATGGCACAGTGTGGGTGACGAAATATGTAGACAGGCTCCATAGGTTACTTTATTTCGGAAGCGACTGATACTTTTGAACACACCTATGCGAAGGACGAGGGGTCAAAAGCACATAACTCGCGCAGGGCGGCATTCCATTCAGTGTGGAGTCAGTCAGTCAGACTCCCCATTGTGGAAGCAATGGGGAGTGGGTACCCCACCACTAGGAACAAGGAATCTTTGGTTTAATCCCCATGTTACAGCCTCTACACCGGACCATCCCATGGTGGTTGTGTTATGTGTTTGTGAGGGGTGACACACTACAAGCATGGTCTACCTTATGCTTCTGTACATATTTGGGACATACATGTAGCCATAGTTCTACGACAACATGCTTGGGATGCATTCCCTTCTTGCCCTCCTTGTAGCCACACATCTGAAAACAGGAATTCTGTGGGCACTACCATCCTCACATGTATGTATATTGAGCTGCCATGTAAGCCATGTGGCCATGTATGTCACTTGGACCTCTTGCTAGTTTTGAGGCCTTTCCCATGCTTTTTGCTTATGGACGTACTGATGTAAAAGGATAACACTCCAAGCCTTCAACCTTTTGTGTCCTTCTACCTTTCTACACTTAGCCTTAGCCAACCCAAAAGTGTCTCCTATTTTGTGAAGCTTGCAGATTATAGGGGCAAACTAACCCAAATGATTTTGAATTACAGCTATGACACCTTCGAGATAACTATTGAATTTGCATGGGGTGTATGACATGCCAAGTTTCCCTGTGATTTTTGTGTGCAATTACATACAAAATGACCCTTCAGCCATGTAGCAAACAGGCATCAATACTAAATAAGTGTTGTTAGAAGAGATCAACAAAGAGGCCTGATAACACCACCTTGCCATACACATCAGTACATACCCTAAATGTATAATTCACATTGTGCATCATTCAATAAGCCATGCTTGACTTGCACAAAAACAAGTTTGAAGTAAGATGTATACCCCACCATGGGTAAACTGATAGGCTTGTTCAAAAGTATTAGTCATCTTTCAAAATATGCCACATGTCAACCACCCTCCTGAACCACTTGGGTGACATTTATGGATATAACACAAATGATGGCTTATATTATGCATGTGTCATCATGTGTTGTGAAGCAATGACTAGGGAGCTGTAAACCAGTTCCTCCATTTTTCCCCTTTGGATTGTCAAATTAACACGGGTGTTGGGGCATGTCAGAAGTACCCTATATTACACAAGGCACACCAGCCCCAAATGTATTGTTGCCTCCATAGGTGTACTTGGGGGGTCAGACTGGTAAGCATGTTGTGCTACTCTGATGCTGTTGTGTGTCGTGGGCACACACATTGACCTAAATGGGTATGGACCCCAGCATGTAGGCCCCTATATGAGCGCTTGACCCATTGCATGGAGCTCCATCCTCAATAGTCAGTTCAAATTTTAATGGGTGCCACATGTGCATGCAAGATGAGTCTAGTATACCCACCATGTGATAAACAGCTGTATCCCTCCACGCCCAAACACGCTGCGGAGGTCCGGAGAGCGCTAAAGTGTGAAAATAGGTTTGGAGCCTCGCAATAGATCACCCGAAAAACGTCACCACTGGACTTGGCTCGGTTATTAGAGAAAGGTTTTACCTAGCGCTGTAAGTTTGGACCCCAAACTCCCAGAATGGCACAGTGTGGGTGACGAAATATGTAGACAGGCTCCATAGGTTACTTTATTTCGGAAGCGACTGATACTTTTGAACACACCTATGCGAAGGACGAGGGGTCAAAAGCACATAACTCGCGCAGGGCGGCATTCCATTCAGTGTGGAGTCAGTCAGTCAGTCTCCCCATTGTGGAAGCAATGGGGAGTGGGTACCCCACCACTAGGAACAAGGAATCTTTGGTTTAATCCCCATGTTACAGCCTCTACACCGGACCATCCCATGGTGGTTGTGTTATGTGTTTGTGAGGGGTGACACACTACAAGCATGGTCTACCTTATGCTTCTGTACATATTTGGGACATACATGTAGCCATAGTTCTACGACAACATGCTTGGGATGCATTCCCTTCTTGCCCTCCTTGTAGCCACACATCTGAAAACAGGAATTCTGTGGGCACTACCATCCTCACATGTATGTATATTGAGCTGCCATGTAAGCCATGTGGCCATGTATGTCACTTGGACCTCTTGCTAGTTTTGAGGCCTTTCCCATGCTTTTTGCTTATGGACGTACTGATGTAAAAGGATAACACTCCAAGCCTTCAACCTTTTGTGTCCTTCTACCTTTCTACACTTAGCCTTAGCCAACCCAAAAGTGTCTCCTATTTTGTGAAGCTTGCAGATTATAGGGGCAAACCAACCCAAATGATTTTGAATTACAGCTATGACACCTTCGAGATAACTATTGAATTTGCATGGGGTGTATGACATGCCAAGTTTCCCTGTGATTTTTGTGTGCAATTACATACAAAATGACCCTTCAGCCATGTAGGAAACAGGCATCAATACTAAATAAGTGTTGTTAGAAGAGATCAACAAAGAGGCCTGATAACACCACCTTGCCATACACATCAGTACATACCCTAAATGTATAATTCACATTGTGCATCATTCAATAAGCCATGCTTGACTTGCACAAAAACAAGTTTGAAGTAAGATGTATACCCCACCATGGGTAAACTGATAGGCTTGTTCAAAAGTATTAGTCATCTTTCAAAATATGCCACATGTCAACCACCCTCCTGAACCACTTGGGTGACATTTATGGATGTAACACAAATGATGGCTTATATTATGCATGTGTCATCATGTGTTGTGAAGCAATGACTAGGGAGCTGTAAACCAGTTCCTCCATTTTTCCCCTTTGGATTGTCAAATTAACACGGGTGTTGGGGCATGTCAGAAGTACCCTATATTACACAAGGCACACCAGCCCCAAATGTATTGTTGCCTCCATAGGTGTACTTGGGGGTCAGACTGGTAAGCATGTTGTGCTACTCTGATGCTGTTGTGTGTCGTGGGCACACACATTGACCTAAATGGGTATGGACCCCAGCATGTAGGCCCCTATATGAGCGCTTGACCCATTGCATGGAGCTCCATCCTCAATAGTCAGTTCAAATTTTAATGGGTGCCACATGTGCATGCAAGATGAGTCTAGTATACCCACCATGTGATAAACAGCTGTATCCCTCCACGCCCAAACACGCTGCGGAGGTCCGGAGAGCGCTAAAGTGTGAAAATAGGTTTGGAGCCTCGCAATAGATCACCCGAAAAACGTCACCACTGGACTTGGCTCGGTTATTAGAGAAAGGTTTTACCTAGCGCTGTAAGTTTGGACCCCAAACTCCCAGAATGGCACAGTGTGGGTGACGAAATATGTAGACAGGCTCCATAGGTTACTTTATTTCGGAAGCGACTGATGCTTTTGAACACACCTATGCGAAGGACGAGGGGTCAAAAGCACATAACTCGCGCAGGGCGGCATTCCATTCAGTGTGGAGTCAGTCAGTCAGTCTCCCCATTGTGGAAGCAATGGGGAGTGGGTACCCCACCACTAGGAACAAGGAATCTTTGGTTTAATCCCCATGTTACAGCCTCTACACCGGACCATCCCATGGTGGTTGTGTTATGTGTTTGTGAGGGGTGACACACTACAAGCATGGTCTACCTTATGCTTCTGTACATATTTGGGACATACATGTAGCCATAGTTCTACGACAACATGCTTGGGATGCATTCCCTTCTTGCCCTCCTTGTAGCCACACATCTGAAAACAGGAATTCTGTGGGCACTACCATCCTCACATGTATGTATATTGAGCTGCCATGTAAGCCATGTGGCCATGTATGTCACTTGGACCTCTTGCTAGTTTTGAGGCTTTTCCCATGCTTTTTGCTTATGGACGTACTGATGTAAAAGGATAACACTCCAAGCCTTCAACCTTTTGTGTCCTTCTACCTTTCTACACTTAGCCTTAGCCAACCCAAAAGTGTCTCCTATTTTGTGAAGCTTGCAGATTATAGGGGCAAACCAACCCAAATGATTTTGAATTACAGCTATGACACCTTCGAGATAACTATTGAATTTGCATGGGGTGTATGACATGCCAAGTTTCCCTGTGATTTTTGTGTGCAATTACATACAAAATGACCCTTCAGCCATGTAGCAAACAGGCATCAATACTAAATAAGTGTTGTTAGAAGAGATCAACAAAGAGGCCTGATAACACCACCTTGCCATACACATCAGTACATACCCTAAATGTATAATTCACATTGTGCATCATTCAATAAGCCATGCTTGACTTGCACAAAAACAAGTTTGAAGTAAGATGTATACCCCACCATGGGTAAACTGATAGGCTTGTTCAAAAGTATTAGTCATCTTTCAAAATATGCCACATGTCAACCACCCTCCTGAACCACTTGGGTGACATTTATGGATATAACACAAATGATGGCTTATATTATGCATGTGTCATCATGTGTTTGTGAAGCAATGACTAGGGAGCTGTAAACCAGTTCCTCCATTTTTCCCCTTTGGATTGTCAAATTAACACGGGTGTTGGGGCATGTCAGAAGTACCCTATATTACACAAGGCACACCAGCCCCAAATGTATTGTTGCCTCCATAGGTGTACTTGGGGGGTCAGACTGGTAAGCATGTTGTGCTACTCTGATGCTGTTGTGTGTCGTGGGCACACACATTGACCTAAATGGGTATGGACCCCAGCATGTAGGCCCCTATATGAGCGCTTGACCCATTGCATGGAGCTCCATCCTCAATAGTCAGTTCAAATTTGAATGGGTGCCACATGTGCATGCAAGATGAGTCTAGTATACCCACCATGTGATAAACAGCTGTATCCCTCCACGCCCAAACACGCTGCGGAGGTCCGGAGAGCGCTAAAGTGTGAAAATAGGTTTGGAGCCTCGCAATAGATCACCCGAAAAACGTCACCACTGGACTTGGCTCGGTTATTAGAGAAAGGTTTTACCTAGCGCTGTAAGTTTGGACCCCAAACTCCCAGAATGGCACAGTGTGGGTGACGAAATATGTAGACAGGCTCCATAGGTTACTTTATTTCGGAAGCGACTGATACTTTTGAACACACCTACACTAATGGTAACCTATCGTGCGTGTCACGGCCAGATCATAAGAGATCAGATCTGTAGGCCCTACACCTCCCAGATGGCCACCCATCTGATCTGGCCAAGCCAGATCATGTGTGATCAGATCTGTGAGACCTATCATAGGCAGGTCCTGTGCATGTCCTCGTGTGCTGGTTGGTGGTGGTTAGTGGTGGTTGGTGCATGTGCTCATGCCGTGCCCATCTCTTCACCCTCCCCGTCCTCTTCTTCCTCCTCATGATCGTCCTTATCAGCCTCAGCTTTATCAGCTGCCGCCTTCTGAATGTGTTGCATGGCCCTGCATGCAAACAACGATGGACAAATTCATTAATGTTTATCAGGCCTGGATTTCCACATACGCGTACACATACACACACACGTACTCATACACTAAGTGTATGTAATCAGGCCTGGATTTCCACATACACATACACATATGCATAAACATACGCATGCACACACACGTACTCATACACTAAGTGTCTGTAATCACACCTGGATTTCCACTTACACATACACACATACGCATGCACACACACGTACTCATACACTGAGTGTTTGTAATCAGCATTGACCGACCCTTCTCATTTGAGATTGGCCAAGTCCCTTCTCGCCATCATTAGTCTATCCTTGTAAATGTGAATGTAAATGTAAGTGCGCGTATCACTGTTCTGGCTAAGGGGGTAACAGTCACTTAAACAAAGCTAATATACTTCCCCCCTACCCCCCATCCACACAAAGGCTCACCTGGTGTTCATAAAGCGCATGTAGAAGATTGGCACTGCACCACCTTTCATGAGCCCCTCCCCCCCCCCTCCCCCCCCACCCCACCCCACACACCACCACCACCACCACACACACACACGCACCCAGCCATCCACCCATCCACCCCCAGCCATCCATCCAGCCACACAAAAGCTCACCTGGTGTTCATGAAGCGCAAGTAGGAGGTTGGCACTGCACCACCCTTCATGAGCCCTGCTGCCCTCAGAGCTTGTTGAGCTTCATGTGCCTTGTTCTGCAAAGTACATATATACAACATCATTCAGTGCATATTGACTTTCTTTTTTTGAGGATTTGCTGGAAGAACCCTCCCGGATGTTGTGGAGCGGGCTTGTCTTTGGTCAACAATGGCCTGTCGATTGCAATGCAATACAATGCAATGTAATATTATCACATATTACGTTACATAGTAGTTGCATATATATATACATAAAAATCATGGCGGTCGCGGTCGTGGTGGTGTCATCATCGCGTGCCCACGTGCCATGGGCGTGCGAAGTGTAACCGACTTTTCGTACACCCAACTCGCAACTCCCCGCCCAGCGGAATTTTCAAATACCAAAACTGCAGATGCGCTAAGCTAAGCGCGCGCGCTCATAGCATGTCCACAACTACCTCCCATACTATGACTGCAAGAAATTTAGAATCAGAAGATCCTCTCCTCGGAGGTCATCAGCTGACCCTCATATGGCTTGGCATGGCGCTCGGAATAATAGCTTCCAGTTTTTCACGGAGAATGCGACCATGATGCATGGCAACGGTCCTTATGGACAGGAGGGCCCGCAACACCGCCAGCCAGCGCTCAAAGTAAGCTTGCCAGAGCAAGGAAGGCAGGGACATAGCCAACAAGCGTCGACGTGATGCCCGCGCTGCCCGATCCGAGGAGCGACGTCATGCTGATAATCTCGCAAGGAGCCAGGAACGAACCACCGTGCCTGAGGAGGAACACGAAGCTGGTAACCAAGCCAGGCGCGAAGACTATGCTGCCCAGCCTAAGGAGTTACGCCAGGCTTATAATCAAGCCGGACCTTCAGATCGTCATGCTTTTTTTCTCCGTCTGCGAGCGTTGCCACCATTCATCTCACGCATGCGCACTTTTGCCTTGCCATCGCATCACATTCGTCACGATTGGCATCCAGTTGTTGCGATTAATTTACTTGGTCCAGATCGCTATGGCCATTCCGTCCCCCTGCACATTCTTGCGCTTGCCACGCTCATCCCATCTTCGCAAGCTCTTATCGTGGTATTGAATATCGTGAAGTACGTTGCTGCGATTTGTGCTGTTCTGAGCGTTGCCCGAGTATCGACAGGGGCACTGCACAAGAAGTCGAAGCTGCAGGTTTGTAGCTATGCAATTGCACCGGTCCAGTGTTCTCGGGGTGACTGGAATCTGAGCGTTCGCAATGTTGGTAGGTTCAAAGCTCAGTGGGCCCCTCTTTCTGCACGATTGAATCCCACAGGGTGAAGTGAAGGGTACGAGGTAGGGAGAAGAAGATTGTGTGTGCGTGTTGGTGGTTAGGGGAAGGGAGGGTGGTGGGGGGTAAGGTGAGAGAAAGAGAGTGTGTGTGGATGGGTTGGGGTGAGGGGTAGGGAGAGGTCAGGATGGGGGGGAGGGGGGGATGGTACGTGTGTATGAGAGGGTGGGAGGCCACAGCTGAAGCAGAACGGGAATAGGAAGGGAGAAGAGGTATGTGTCTGTGGGTTTGGGGGGAGAGGCAGGGGAGCGTCGAGCGAGGGCAGAAATGGCTGATATCTTGAATGTGTGTAAGAGAGAGAGAGAGGGGGCGGGGGGGGGGGCATACAAGTGCGTTACCCGTTCTGTAACCCAGATCAGACTAGGACCCATGGCCTGGGTCAGGGTGGGGCGCGGCCACCGGCCACACGGGCTACGTACTAATATATAATCTATATATATAAAGAAATCATGGACGTGGTCGTGGTCGTGGTCGTGGTGGTGGTCGTGGTCGTGGTGTTCGTGGTGGTGTCATCGCGTACTTAATCGACTTAACCGACTTAACCGACTTCCCGCCCAGCCAATTCCCGCCCAGCCAATTCACGCTTTTAATCCCTCATGCTTCAACTTCTGCCTGATTGCCCCCCTGCGAATTCTGCCTTATGCAACCTTCGCCTCCTGCGTATTCTACCTTGCGTATTCTACCTGTTCCGCATCCCGCCCGATTTCTCCTTTTCCCGCCTGAGTTCATCCACCTGATTTCGGTAGCGCTACAGTTCGTCTTCCTATAAGCTTTTTCCCCTGCATCTGTGCAAGACCTTTTCCTTGCGTCAAGAGACCTGCGCACAACGGGAGGTCACGTGGTGAGTCAGCCGACCTGTCAGAAATGTCCGAATCGCATCCATCCCATGTCACAAACTTGACTGCAAAATCTTCCCACTGCATTGAGAAATATGTCGCTCCGCATTGTGCCATAGCAAGTACGCATTAAAGTTGACCGAATGAAAAATCTCGCTGAGCATTCTCGCCCTAACTTGACCGAACATCTCAAATCAGCAACTTGACTGCAACTTCTTCGAACTGCATCGAGAAACATATCGTCGCTGTGCTTTGTGCTATAGCGAGCACGCGGCAAATTTGAATGGATGAACCTAGCGATATTTCCAAGTCTCAGATCGAGTTGACTTCGGGAGCAGTTGCGGTGAACAGGATTGTTCTTCTGCCGAACTGAATACATGATCGCTAAGAAGAAGCTTTAGTTATATACAGTTGCGGTTGCGCAGGTTCAGCTTTTTCAGTGGGGTCGTCTATCGATCACAGCTAAGGTGGCAGGGAAGCAGGTCCGATGCTTTAAGTGGAGTCGGATGATGCGCAAACGTTGTCGATGCCCATCGTCCCGTTTGCCTTTCAGCTATGGCAAAGCCCACAGCTGAAGTGGAGGGAGGCAGATATGGAGTATGTGTGTGCTGGTGGGTGCGTGTAGGAGGGAGGGGAGGGATGAGAGTGGGGAGAGGGTGGGGGCTGGTGGGATGGCTGGGGTGGGGGAAGGGATGGAGTCAGGAAATATGTCAGGAAGAGTAAGGGAGTATGTTTGTGGGCGGGGGTACATGGGTTGGGTGGGGTAGGGGTGGAGATAACTGTGTGTGTGTGTGTGTGTGTGTGTGTGTGGGGGGGGGGGGGGGGGGGGAATAGTGGTGTTTGTGTGCTTGTGGGTGCACAAGGGAGACCATCGCAAGGGATATGCGTCCGTCAATGTTTTAAGTTGCATGCACTGCAGAGAAAACCGTTTTGCAACCCAGCCCAAAACAGGTGTGGCCAACGGGAGGGAAGGGGGGAGGGGGCGGATAATGGTTTGGTGGTGGTGGTGTGTGAATGGGGGGGGGGGGGGGGGCTTCAAGTGTAAACCATTATGTAACCAGCCCCAAATAGGTGTGGCCAAAGGCCAAACGGGCACCGTACTATGATTGGGGGGGGGGGGGGGGGGGGGGGGGGGTCTTCGTGAGAGTAGGTGTGGCCACCGGCCACACGGGCTACCGTACTAGTATATATATATATATACTAATATATATATATATATATATATATATATATATATATATATATATATTAGTATATATATATATATATATATACTAGTACGGTAGCCCGTGTGGCCGGTGGCCACACCTACTCTCACGAAGACCCCCCCCCCCCCCCCCCCCCCCCCCAATCATAGTACGGTGCCCGTTTGGCCTTTGGCCACACCTATTTGGGGCTGGTTACATAATGGTTTACACTTGAAGCCTTATATATATATACGAGGGGGGGGGGCAAGAATAAAGTTGGCAGACCGTAGGCTTGTTCAAAAGTATTAGTCATCTTTTAAAATATGCCACATGTCAACCACCCTCCTAAACCACTTGGGTGACATTTATGGATATAACACAAATGATGGCTTATATTATGCATGTGTCATCATGTGTTGTGAAGCAATGACTAGGGAGCTGTAAACCAGTTCCTCCATTTTTCCCCTTTGGATTGTCAAATTAACACGGGTGTTGGGGCATGTCAGAAGTACCCTATATTACACAAGGCACACCAGCCCCAAATGTATTGTTGCCTCCATAGGTGTACTTGGGGGGTCAGACTGGTAAGCATGTTGTGCTACTCTGATGCTGTTGTGTGTCGTGGGCACACACATTGACCTAAATGGGTATGGACCCCAGCATGTAGGCCCCTATATGAGCACTTGACCCATTGCATGGAGCTCCATCCTCAATAGTCAGTTCAAATTTGAATGGGTGCCACATGTGCATGCAAGATGAGTCTAGTATACCCACCATGTGATAAACAGCTGTATCCCTCCACGCCCAAACACGCTCCGCAGGTCCGGAAAGCGCTAAAGTGTGAAAATAGGTTTGGAGCCTCGCAATAGATCACCCGAAAAACGTCACCACTGGACTTGGCTCGGTTATTAGAGAAAGGTTTTACCTAGCGCTGTAAGTTTGGACCCCAAACTCCCAGAATGGCACAGTGTGGGTGACGAAATATGTAGACAGGCTCCATAGGTTACTTTATTTCGGAAGCGACTGATACTTTTGAACACACCTACCGCATGTTCGGAAGTTGTTATATTGACCCCTGGACCCCCCCCCCCCCCCTCCCCCCCTTTGAGACCTAATATCTGAACACCCAGACAGTATAACATAGTGAAAGGGGGGTCCATGAGCATCATCTCGTCAAGGCCTTTCCAACCATACAACAAAAAGATACAAATATCAAGTTTGGACAAAGTTATTTAGATTTCAGTATTTTTACAACTTTCTTGAGCGCTCGGCAGTCGTCCTCACCCTTGGAGGAGATCACTAAGGTAAGTAAAGGACTGAAGGCCCTATTTATCTGTCTACCGTATCTAACTTTATCATCATCATTATCATGGCTTAATCGACTCAACTTGTATTCTGGAGCCTGATGGTCTGCTCCGGTGGTGTGTGTGTCTGGGGTGTGTGTGTGCGTGTGTGTGTGGTGGTGGTGGTGGTGGTGTGGTGGTGTGTGTGGTGTGTGTGGGGTGGGGTGGGGTGGGTGGGGTGGGGTGGGTGGGGGTCCACTGCTTTAGGAACCTCGTAGGGGACCAGAGTTTCAGAACGCGCATCCAAACGCGTATATATATATATATATATATATTCATCCCGCACATAGTAGTAGGAACATACATATACATGTATTCAGCACATTTCATAGAGCTTGCACCGTAGATACAAATTCATTCAGTAACTGGTGGTTGGATTTGCAATTAGACACCTTCACCTATATATTATATATCTGCATACATTATAGAAAAGTTCTAAGATCATGGACGACACGGAAAATAGCTTTAGCAGTCACCGGCAGGGAGTTTCGGAAGTAGTGGAGAAAGTAGCTACTCGTAGCCGAATAGAGCTACAAACATCGAACAACTTTTGCGAAGGATCTTGACCGCTGCGATGCTGATAACTCTAGTCATGCGCACTCCAACTAAAAGCAAATTTTGTCGGTGCGGAGGTGGTCGGAATCGTTCAAACAGGATATCTATCATTACCATCACCAAACCATCACTATCACCACAATCACAATATCCTCAATCCTCAACCCTATCACATATGCTCACACCTGACCAAACAAAGCGTCAGCCAGCCTTTGACCAAAGCGTGTGAGCTCTTCATCCGGGTTCTCTCTGAATGATCCAATGTCTCTGCATCATCCTCAACCTCATGCCACTACATACTTCCATCCCAGAGACCCACTCACCTGGCCAAACAAAGCGTCAGCTAGCCCTTGACCAAAGCGAGTGTGGTCATCATCCGGGTTCACCAACTTCCCAACTGTGAAGGCTTGTCGAAAGCAGGACTGCAGGGGGTGGGATGGAAGTGAGTGCTCAGGTGTCAGTGTCAGTGCCACTTTCATTGACATTGTCATTGTCATTGTTAATGTCAGTGCCATTGTGCCATTGTGCCATCGTTGTTAGTATTGTTATCAATTCCAACGTCATGGTCATTATTTTTCCATTCTTATGTCATCGTTTTCGTCATTGTCATGTCAATGTGTTTAATACATGTATGTGTATATATATAGTGACCCGGGGCAGGGACATTCCCAGTGTTTGCATACCAGTGATAGTGTGTGTCACTGCTAGTGTCACTGTCAACAAGTACT